>JARDWD010000248.1:262500-375376 GCA_029034505.1 Ornithoptera priamus | reverse complement strand
TTATTTAACTAATATTAAATCAATGGGAAATATGTTAACTGCGGGTTTATGAAAACTCCCACAACTCTGTTTAATCTGATCCTCCATAGAATGAGACATGAGTACTTCATGTTGTATTAGGTTCCTCATGACCTATCATCATAATCATCAGCCGACAGACATCCACTGCTGGACAAAATGCTGCTGATAACTCGGGTTAAAGTGAAGACTGATCTAGTGTGCGAGTAGGTATGAGACCCATCTGTTAATCATTATATTTAGGACTCGGCTACATCCCTGCTTACCATCAGGTGGGTTCAGTCAACAATTGAGTACTCCATTCGGAGCACACAAAGCCAAGATACATTTGCTTATATTCATCATCTCATCATCGGCCGGTAGAAATCAACTGCTGCATAATGAATATAGCCCGCTGGAGATCTTTGGGGGAGGCCTAAGTATATCTGATGATGAAGTATAATCTAAATTTTATCCATCCGAGGAGTTATAGACTATATATATATAAATATATGGAGTCTCAGTGTTCTTAGATACGTGACACAAATGCTTAGTAAGCATGCCGAGGAATCAGAACATGGAGTAAATGAATGTGATATGAGCAAGATCAGCAATACTCCGTGACCTTGTTGCCGTCGGCCAGCGAATAGCATTGCGGAGTTTAATTTGTCCAATTAAAAACATTCATTTGTTTTCGCATTCGTGCAATTTAAACAGATTAGTGCAACCTTCAGCGTTAGATAAAAATACCAGATCTGCAGTTCATGTTCCATGATAAACGGTAACTGGGGCTTTGGCTCTATGTCGCTCTGTTCTTTGTCTGATGCAGAAAAAAGTGAATGATTGGAGTTCTGTTAAAAACTATCTTTACACATTGTGTATTAGGGTTGTCCATTATTTTATTTATTCATAAAAAATTTCATTGAATTAATTTTTGTGATATTATTCATAAAATATAATTTTTATATTATTTTAATTTTATTTAATTAATATAAAAAAAAATATTAATTAAATAAATTAGATAGATTGTAATATAAATGTTTGGTTTAAATAAAACAAAATACGATTCATAAATTACATAACTTTTTCGATTAGACAGTGAAATGTTGATGAAAAACATTTGAATAAGTTTACTCACCGATGGTTTGCAGCTTGCTACAGCATCTGAAAGTGGTATTTATCTTCACGGGCCGATATTTATCTTTTGCAAAGTCGATTTCGTAAACTATTACGATTTTCCTCCTTAACGGTTGTTTGTGTATATCGTCAGTCTCCACTATCACAGACACCAGCACCAATAGGACACAACACTTGCACGCAACTGGAGAGTGTATACTTTTATGTTTATTTCCTAATGCTATGACACAATTATCGATTAGCGCACTTCGCCACCTACGGCAAAAATTAATTTATTCAATCATATGTAACGGGTGTGCAGTGTACGGTTGTGAGGATAAATTCATAAAACTGTCTATTTTAGGCCGTGCCGTCACTCAGGTCATGTTTATTGGGAATAAACGGTTAATTGGATAAGAGTCTTCGTCGCGGCGATATCGGCGGACGACACCGCACCGCAACTCGCAGATACTCCTCTGCCGATATCAGAACTCTAAGGGCTAACTTTTTGTTCCAAACCACTTTGACGTTGACGTTTGGCAGTTTGGTGTTGCTAGTAAATAAATTTGTTAACAATAGATGTTTAATAAATAATAACGTAATATTATCGACACATTTTTTTAGTTATTTTAAATACGTGCATTTTTCGGAAATATTAATAACGATTGTAACTTCTTTTCTATATATTCATTATTTTTATTTGTTTTATATCAAAATTTAAAGTTGTATTTTTCAATAATATAACAAATAATATTTATGTTAGTTTCTAGTACCCATGTATCCTCTTATAAAATGTTTAATTTTGTAATAAAGACAGAGAAAAAGTTATCTTACTTTTAAAGTTCACGGGTTACTACTCTATGAGAAATACTATTAATAACACTTCCGGAGTAAAACATTAAAATCATTAATAATGTTTTGAACACAATGAAATGTTATAATTATTCCATTTATATTATTTTATTTATGTATTACCATATCTTCCAGAGTTTTGTTCTTTGAACTATGATGCTGATTTTTTTGTACCGGATGTCATAACTTACGTCAATTGTTTTGACAGATCCTATGTTTTATAACCTCTATGTTTCAAAACAAAGTTTAATTTGGTAAACGAAGATATAGTATTAAAAGTATTATTAAATAAATCTTAGAAAATGGAAGACACAGAATTAGAGCCGTCTGAACTCGGAACACAAGCTTACTGGCAGAAAGCATATTTGAAAGAAATTATTAATTTTGAAGATCACGGCGATCCTGGAGATGTTTGGTTTGGAGAAGACAGTGCGTTTCGCGTTATCAAGTGGATATGCAAATGCGGGATACCACAGGACACAGCAGTAATTGACTTAGGTCAGTAATAAACACTTAACTTCCGGCTGAGATTTAAAGCATTAATAGCGCTCATATAATAAACTTTTCATTGAGCGTACTACATAATATAACTATTAATAATTTTTTTATAGATCTTAGATTGATAATAAAACCACCGTTACGTTATAGGACTTCTTTCTGCATGTGCTGTCAAATCCATGCTGGAATTTCTTTAAATAATAGCGTCCTTGTGATACATTCAAGTTCTACTGACAGGTATTTGGTGAGTGAGGTAGATCACGATTTTAACTCTCACCGGAGCCTCAACTCCCAACCACGGGCACATGTTTAATGACAAGGAAGTTTATTACTGTGGTACAAATTAAAAAACATTTCAGTTTCATTTTATTAATACATTTATTAGAGATTTTTTTTACAAAATTGTGGATGGTGATGGTCTCTAAACAATTTTCCACTAGACCTTAGCAACTCCACATTTTTCCAACGACAAAATTGTCCCCGTTGCTCTAAATTTTTAACACTAACCTTTTTCTTTTAGTCTACTCTTCTTTGTAGAGGAGTCCACCTCATCATAGCTCTTAAAGTCTTATATATGTAATTTATATTGAATGTCACACCCAACACAGTTATCCATTCTCTTCAAGGCCTAAAGTCCCACATATAATTTTTTAATCTTCTTTGTCGCAACCTCATGACTGAGGGACGTGACTATGGTGCGTTGCCCTGGCCACCATATCTTTCCAGACATTTCTGTCTTGTGTCATTTGGATGGATGATTGTAGGGTAGCTCCCGTAGCGTCCTGAGTTGTGCGTGTCCATCTTGTAGGATACCACCCTCTCGCTCTCTTTCCTTCCACACAACCAGTTATAATCAGTCTTTCCAGACTGTCTGGGTCTCGACTGACCGTGTGTTCGAAGAATTTGAGGACTCTCTGCCTACAGATTGTTGAGAGACGTGTTGTTATGTTCAACTGTTTGAGGATTGACTCGTTTGTGCGACGTTCCGTCCACTATATCCTCAGCATTCTGCGCCAACACCACATTTCGAACGCGTCAATCCTCGATCTCACTCTCGCTTTTAGTGTCCAAGTTTCAGAAGCATATAAAAAGATAGAAAATATGAGCGTATGCATTAGCTTCTTTTTGGTGTTGCGGCTAATACCCCTGTTCCGCCACAATCGCTCCAAATTTTTTAATCATCAGCATCTGATAAGAACAGTCTCATTAACTCAATGTGAACTTTGGACTTTGGAGATGGAAATCAATAAAAAAAAATATTGATATCCAATAATATTATTTCCAGGATGTGGCAACGGCTACACACTTACACAGTTGGCGAGAGAAGGTTTCACGAATCTCCTCGGTGTGGATTATTGTGAGGAAGCCATAATCCTAGCTGAGAAGGTTGCACAGAAGGAATTCCCAATGATAAGGTTTCAGGTATTTTTGATATATATATATATATTATGAGAAATAAAGTAAATATTTATCTATTCCATAAATTTCAAATTTATCACGTGATATGCCTGTTCTAATAAAAGCGCGCGAAACGATCATGTGTCATTAGGATGACGTTTGATTTTTTTTTTACAAAAAGACAAAGCTCGTTGTATTTATTCCATTGATTAATGTTACCACTCGGACAAAAGTTAGATTTTTTTTTTTTCTAGACTAGACAAAATTGTCATATGGTAATCATCATCAGGTGCCCACTTCGAACTGAGGTTGGGCAATCAGATTGAGATAACTATTTCAATCCTCAGCTATACTTTTTAACTGACGGCATTTAAACCGGATCCACTCTTTTGTATAGTTGAACCGTTTTCTCCGAAGCCCACCAGCTGCACGTTTACCAGGAATGGAATGGTAAGCTGGCCTGCTCATGACCTGGCGGCAGTAAAGATGGTTTACACTGCACCACATCGCGGTGAAACATAGCTCGTCACTTTCGTTACCTCACCAATTTCACTAGTTATGTGGTCCTTCGAACCGGATAACAGTAATATTTGCTAACTGCTGCTTGTCCCAATAGTGGGAAAGGTGAAGAACTTGTACTGGTAGGTCTAGCTGCCGCAGTATTTGCTCTTTCTTCCGCCGAGCCGCATTCAGACACTGCGGTTATCCGGCTCGAAGGACTTTGTACCTATTGTAGTTTGTAAAGTACTTAACGTCCTATGTATGACGCGACGAGTACGATGTGGTGAAGTGTATGTCATCCTAAATATCGGTGTAGGTGTATCACTTACTATCAGGTGATAATGGAGGGAGGCGGTTACGTCATCCAGTGTATGTTAAGGTCGTTGACACTTCGTTCCAGGTGTTCGACTTGATAAACGATGAGGTGACCGGTCTGGGCCGCAAGTTCGGGCTGGTGCACGACAAGGGCACGTACGACGCGGTCGGCCTGAACCCGGAGGACGCAGCCGGCAGCCGGCGGCGGTACGTGCAGCGCGCCGCGGAGCTGCTGGATGATGATGGTACGGTCCGTCAGGTGTCGCTAAGCGATAGTAAGCCCCGCCGACTGTTCCCAGTGCTGGGGTTCTGGGAATGACCCGGCAAGGTAATTCAAGTTGCAGCCGGCACACAGTACTGTGCGGACATTGCTGTGATCCGGTTTGAAGGACCTATAGCTATCACTGGTGGTAGTGTCTCTGTTGCCGCAGACCGTCTAGGTACCGCCGCAGCGCCTATTGCAGCCGACACACAGTACTGCGCGGACATTGCTGTGATCCGGTTTGAAGGGCGCTGTAGATATCACTGGCGGTAGTGTCTCTGTTGTAGCAGACCGTCTAGTTACCGCCGCAGCATCTGTGGCAGCCGAGATACAGTACTGTGCGGATATTGCTGTGATCCGGTTTGAAGGGCGCTGTAGCTATCACTGGCGGTAGTGTCTCTGTTGTAGCAGACCGTCTAGTTACCGCCGCAGCATCTGTGGCAGCCGAGATACAGTACTGTGCGGATATTGCTGTGATCCGGTTTGAAGGGCGCTGTAGCTATCACTGGCGGTAGTGTCTCTGTTGTAGCAGACCGTCTAGTTACCGCCGCAGCATCTGTGGCAGCCGAGATACAGTACTGTGCGGATATTGCTGTGATCCGGTTTGAAGGGCGCTGTAGCTATCACTGGCGGTAGTGTCTCTGTTGTAGCAGACCGTCTAGTTACCGCCGCAGCATCTGTGGCAGCCGAGATACAGTACTGTGCGGATATTGCTGTGATCCGGTTTGAAGGGCGCTGTAGCTATCACTGGCGGTAGTGTCTCTGTTTTAGCAGACCGTCTAGTTACCGCCGCAGCATCTGTGGCAGCCGAGATACAGTACTGTGCGGATATTGCTGTGATCCGGTTTGAAGGGCGCTGTAGCTATCACTGGTGGTAGTGTCTCTGTTGCCGGAGACCGTCTAGGTACCACCGCAGCGCCTATTGCAGCCGACACACAGTACTGTGCGGACATTGCTGTGATCCGGTTTGAAGGACGCTGTAGCTATCACTGGTGGTAGTGTCTCTGTTGCCGCAGACCGTCTAGGTACCACCGCAGCGCCTATTGCAGCCGACACACAGTACTGTGCGGACATTGCTGTGATCCGGTTTGAAGGACGCTGTAGCTATCACTGGTGGTAGTGTCTCTGTTGCCGCAGACCGTCTAGGTACCACCGCAGCGCCTATTGCAGCCGACACACAGTACTGTGCGGACATTGCTGTGATCCGGTTTGAAGGACGCTGTAGCTATCACTGGTGGTAGTGTCTCTGTTGCCGGAGACCGTCTAGGTACCACCGCAGCGCCTGTTGCAGCCGACACACAGTACTGCGCGGACATTGCTGTGATCCGGTTTGAAGGGCGCTGTAGATATCACTGGTGGTAGTGTCTCTGTTGCCGGAGACCGTCTAGGTACCACCGCAGCGCCTATTGCAGCCGACACACAGTACTGTGCGGACATTGCTGTGATCCGGTTTGAAGGACGCTGTAGCTATCACTGGTGGTAGTGTCTCTGTTGCCGGAGACCGTCTAGGTACTGCCGCAGCGCCTATTGCAGCCGACACACAGTACTGCGCGGACATTGCTGTGATCCGGTTTGAAGGACCTATAGCTATCACTGGTGGTAGTGTCTCTGTTGCCGGAGACCGTCTAGGTACCACCGCAGCGCCTATTGCAGCCGACACACAGTACTGTGCGGACATTGCTGTGATCCGGTTTAAAGGAGGTTATAGCTAGTAAAATTACTGAGATAATGAGACTTAACATTTTTATGTTTCAAGGCGGTGAGCGTATTGTGCTGCTGTGTATACCATCCTAATTAGCGCCACGTTATTGGCAGGCGTATCACTTACCATCAGGTGACCGTCGCTTCATTGTATATAAAAAAAGTACTACATTTCCTCTCAGGTCTATTCGTCATCACTTCCTGCAACTGGACGGAGGAGGAGCTCCTGAGGCAGTTCTCCGAGAAGATGAAGCTGAAGTGCGTGATACCAACGCCGCAGTTCACGTTTGGCGGGAAAGTCGGCGGCATGGTCTCCTCCGTCGTCTTTGTTAAGAAATAAATCTGGAATGACATTTGTTTTATTTTCAAACGAACAGCATGACAACGGTCGCTGTCTTTCTGCCAATGATATATAATTTGTTTTGTTTTATTTTAAACATTACCAATAGATAAGTTTTTTTTTATTCTACTACATGTGTAGCAAAACTAACTAGACGAGCGAGGCTCGCTTGTAGTGAGAAAACTAACCGAACGAGCGATGCTCGCTTGTAGTCAGAAAACTAACCGAACGAGCGATGCTCGCTTGTAGTGAGAAAACTAATCGAATGAGCGATGCTCGCTTGTAGTGAGAAAACTAACCGAACGAGCGATGCTTGCTTGTAGTCGGAAAACTAATCGAACGAGCGATGCTCGCTTGTAGTCAGAAAACTAACCGGACGAGCGATGCTCGCTTGTAGTCAGAAAACTAATCGAATGAGCGATGCTCGCTTGTAGTCAGAAAACTAATCGAATGAGCGATGCTCGCTTGTAGTCGGAGAAATAACCGAACGAGCGATGCTCGCTTGTAGTCAGAAAACTAATCGAATGAGCGATGCTCGCTTGTAGTCAGAAAACTAACCGAACGAGCGATGCTCGCTTGTAGTCAGAAAACTAACCGAACGAGCGATGCTCGCTTGTAGTCGGAAAACTAACCGAACGAGCGATGCTCGCTTGTAGTCGGAAAACTAATCGAATGAGCGATGCTCGCTTGTAGTCGGAGAAATAACCGAACGAGCGATGCTCGCTTGTAGTCAGAAAACTAATCGAATGAGCGATGCTCGCTTGTAGTCAGAAAACTAACCGAACGAGCGATGCTCGCTTGTAGTCGGAAAACTAACCGAACGAGCGATGCTCGCTTGTAGTCAGAAAACTAATCGAATGAGCGATGCTCGCTTGTAGTCAGAAAACTAACCGAACGAGCGATGCTCGCTTGTAGTCAGAAAACTAACCGAACGAGCGATGCTCGCTTATAGTCGGAGAAATAACCGAACGAGCGATGCTCGCTTGTAGTCAGAAAACTAATCGAATAAGCGATGATCGCTTGTAGTCAGAAAACTAATCGAATGAGCGATGCTCGCTTGTAGTCAGAAAATTAATCGAATGAGCGATGCTCGCTTGTAGTCGGGGAAATAACCGAACGAGCGATGCTCGCTTGTAGTCAGAAAACTAATCGAACGAGCGATGCTCGCTTGTAGTCGGAGACCTAGCCGAATTCAGTGAAACCGTCTGAGACACTTGTCCTATCGCCGACGATGAACGAAAAGAGCTAGCAACTTTAAACGAGCACTTGTTCTCAGCTCAAAATTATGGTAGTCTGGGGGAGAATGCCTTTTGGCTTTAAATTATGGTAGTCTGGGGGAGAATGCCTTTTGGCTTTAAATTCGCCATTTTGTACTAATAAAGTTTTTAAATAAATAATATATATGTAACTCCATTAGTTTAATCGCTGGACGAAAAGCGAAGGCGTTTACTCGCTCGTAGCGACTAACACGGTACTCATTGTGTTCCGGTTTAAAGGTCGCTGTAGCTAGTGAAATTACTGGGAAAACGAGACCTAACATCTTATGCCTACGGCGATGAGCTCAATGTGGTGCAGTATATATCGACTTAGCTAGCGCTCTGTTATGGACGGGCGTATCACTTAAAATCGGGTGTATGCTCGCTAATCTCTTCCCTTCATAGAAGAAAATATGTTTACAAGTTCGACGAGTTTCCTGACTTCAAAACGAGCACCGCTCGGCGATTTATTACCTTCGGTATCCAGCTCTTGTTACAGCTGCTGAACCAGTAAAGAATCTCGCTGGCAATGTGACTAGACAGGAATGAACTATTCATATTTATTTATTTATCCCTTTATTGCCCTCTGCTACCCGTAACAGCCTCACCCCTCCCTTCGCGGGAAAAGTTCATTACAATCCATTCTTAGCTGACCTTTAAACGGCAAAATACCGACCTACCAGATTGGGGGAGAAAAGTCTAGAAATGTTTTATTAAAAGCGGTTCAGCCGTTTTGAAGTTTAGTGGTTAAAAACATACGCATGGACTCATCATCATCATCAGCCCCTAAACATCCACTGCTGGACATAGGCCCCACCCAAAGATCTCCAGGGTTCATTGAGAGGGATTGGACCTTAGCCCGCCACGCTGGCCTAGTGCGGGTTGGTCGGCGGACAGAGTCTCGTCTGTTCAGCAGCTGGTGCACCGCGTGCTGGTGAGGTTGACTTTGGTTCCGTAAGACGATATGCGGAACTGCTTAAACCTCTTACGGATGGACTGTGTAAATAATTAAATATACTAATTAATTATTTATTAGGTCATATTTTCATTAAAAGCGACAGTAATGAGTGAATACTCCCAGGGGGATGTCGGAGGGTGTGTTGCCTAAACCCGTCAGCCATTTTATCTATATGTCTAGGTCATTTAATCGGGTTAATAATATTATTGTTAATATTTATTCAACTAGGACGTTCACCTGATGGTAAGTGATAAGCTCGCCCATAACAACGTAACGCTAATTAGGATGTTATACACACCACATCATTGTACTCATCGGTATAGACAAGTGTTGAGTCTCGTTACCCTGGTAATCACACAAGCTACAGCGCCCTTCAAACCGGATCACAGTAACGTTTCCAGAGTACTGTGTGTCGGCAATAAGTACTTAGTTGTACCTTAATGCGGGTTACCTAATTCAGTTCAACGCTTCAGTTAAATAGGACGGAACTGCAGCTGGAATGTCGGTTAAATGTCGTGGGGGAGCTGCGGCTCGCTGTCGGGCTGGTGTCGATCTGATCAAAGGTCAGCCCACGGCATTGAATATCATGAATTTATTTTATACACGTACAGCTTGAACAGGATACAAGTCTAAGACCAGGGTCGCCATGAAATTTTTTTTTAAATGGTGTTCAAAAACAAGTTCTAAACAATCTTTAAAACATCAAGAGAAAAACTAATTTATAACTAACAGGCCGCGGAGGACACCTCGCTCGAAGGGCTGACGGCCGGGCAGCATGGTCAACAAGGTCCTCGAATAGCACCACGTACAGGAAGACGCAGTGTTGGCAGGCCTCCCACTAGGTGATCCGATGATCTGGAGAATGTTGCGGCACCGATCAATATAAGGATCTTGGAGGTAGGGCTTATATCCAGCAGTGGCTGGGTCCACGAGCCTGGTATCAGATCAGCTGTAAGAGTCAAAATGGCTACCATCATCATTAGAGAATAGGAATACTTTAAAACTATTTTTCTATGCTATATATGTTGTATATATAACTTTCTATTGTATATATAATAAAACATATTATTTTAAATAAATATATTCGTTGGGAAAGTCCCTACTTCGGCCGTCCAAAGAAATATTCCTGTGGGTATTCCCCTTATTTGTATAGAGAGGCTTCTTCTATTAAAAGTGAAAAACAGTGGTAGGTCTCCGTCTAAGCAAGTACCGCCGCTGCTTCTATTTCTGCTACCAAACATTACTGTGTTCTGGTTTGAAGGGCGTTGTTGTTTGTCTTACTTACTTAAAATTCATAAAGGCGACGAGCGCAATGCGGTGTAGTGTATAAAATATTACATAGTACCACGTTGTTACGGGCGTATCACTTACTATCAAGTGAACATTCCGCTCGTATCGCTACTTCGTCAAATAAAAAATTGGACATTAATAACAACATACAGGGTGATTGTAAAGGGTTCAGTACGTATTAGAGATACGTACGGAAAGATAAAATAAATGTTTGAGGTTTAATAGATTTTTATATATATCGATTAGAAATTTAAGGGCTTTTATTATACAATGAAGCGACGAGACCAGCGGTGCGGTATCCAATGGGTGTTGGTGGGAACCAGAGCTTCGTTCTTTGATCAGCAGGCTGCACCACGAGCTGGTGAGGTTGGCCTGGATCCCGTGAGTCGTTAATAAATACATTTCACTATCAGCGGTGTATTAATTCTGATGTATTACAGATAACCTAATTATGTACGGATGTCGTAACAAGCGATTATAGAGGAGGTCGCATCGAAAAGAAAAGCAATAAACCACTAATAGCGAGTTTGAATCTGTGATCCTGTTTGAAAGGAGTTGTAGCTAGTGAAATTACTGAGGTAACGAGATTTAGCATCTTATGTCTCAAGGCGACTTAATGCGGTGCAGTGTATATCATCCTAAAAGTGCTACGTTGTTTTGGGCAGGCGTGTCACTTACCATCAGGTGAATATCTCGCCCATTTCATCGCTTCGTCTCTCGTCATCCAGAGTAAAAAAATAAAGATAGTCCAGCAATATATTGGCGCCTCTTAGTCTCCAGCAAGAAGGAACCTGTCACCATTAATTTATGAGGGTAGAAATTGAAACAAATAAGTACACAAGTTCATTTTATTTGAAGTGAAGAGAGCATTAACAATGGTTATGTATAAACTATGACTAAATATTAAATAAGGGTGATGTGGTACACTATTAATATTTTGGCGGGCAATAATTACCAACGATATCACAACAAAGTAAATATGTAAAAAAAAAATAATAAATTAAAAAAAAAATAAGTTTGCACATATTTATTAATTTTACATAAACAGTTTATTAATTAATACATTGTAAGACTATTTTATAATACACCGTTCAGCCTTTAAAAAGTGTCTTTTCAAAATTTATCTACTCCTCCATCACCGGACAATACCGTTATCCGGCTCGTAGTACTATGAAGATTGCTTTAGTTGGTGATCTTACTGCGGTAACTAGTCTCATCTCCATCAAGGCGACGAATACGATGTAGTGCAGTGTATGTAATCAGTCTGCTACGTGCAAATTAAAAAAAAATATTAGCTTACAATGCTTTCATAACAAAATTTATGGAATGTCTTATAAATTTTCGCAAAAACAAAATTTTATAACTTTAACGATTATCCTAAATTCCTGTAATTATTATGCGGTTCAATCGATTTATTATTATTATTATAAATTTCGTTGATTCGATTAGGAATTATTTACATAATAAAAAAATTCATTTGTGTATTAAATATCATTGGAATTAATTAATTTAAATAATTAAACATTAATTAATGTTTTTTTCATTGAAATCTTATATTGGATGTATTACCGAATGCCTTTGACTTTTTCTATTTATACCAAAAGGGCGCGCTTTTTAACCTATTATATACATCGATACTTTGTTATATGAAATAGTGTTCGTTTTAGTGAAAATGTGTAATGTTTATGCACGAAAAGTATCAACTGTATCCAAATAAACCGAAACTTCAACCTTCACGCCGTTCCCCAAAGACCCATAAAGGTAAACATATTTCTTTTACAGCCTCGTCATATAATGGCCGAAATAGTTTGTTACACCTAAAAATCTATTCCTAGTATCTAATGTATACAAAATATAATAAACGACAAAATTAACAACAAAACAAAAAAAAAGACAATTATCAAGATTAAATAGAAATAAATATGATTAAAGAAAAAGTAATGCCCACAAAAAGTTTAATATAAATAAATTGGATCGATTATTAAGTAATATTTGAATTTAGGTGATTTTAAGGGACATTGTACAGTCTTTAAATTTTTTTATCTATTGTGGTCTTACTCTTGACCTCAATTTTACATGGTAAGTGACAATGAGGTTGTGAACAGTGAAGAATGTCCAGAAAATTCAGGTCCTCATATGTTGACAGCCAGAAACTAGAGAGGCAGAGTTATTCAACTAGGGAGCTGTGCGAGTAAGCAAGCACTTAACCACTGCACTATTAATGTGGTTAAATGCAACCAATTTAATCCGGCAGTACCTACTTCTCTATCAGCAATAATAAACTCTGTTTTAGAGGACTTCAAACTTTTTTATAGAACACAGAAATCCATTTAATATTATTTATATATTGGTAATGATGTTATTCTTAGTATTAACTTGTTCCATATCATCGTAAGGCGATAGAGGTCCACTGGTAGACAACCATCTGCCAAAGACTTCTACTCTACATAAATTGTACTACTATAATACTGCTGGTGCAGCTACAGCTGGAAACTATCTAGGTAGGTAGCTTTGTATGTTTGAGCATGCAGATCAGTGTATTAAAATTATAAACAATGAACAATGTGCGGCAGTGTAAAGATCTTGAGTAGAATCACATAGTATGGATAGACTTTTAATATTTTTTTCTAATAATAATCAGTGATGGTCTTTGTTCATTTAAATATATCTTTAAAAGTAAATTTTGTATGAGAAATGAAATTTCTTTATAAAGACTGGTAACTGATCGGTGTCTGTTTTAGTCTGATGGTATAACATATCAGTGTAGGTGATAACTTCTTAACATTTTATATTATCGCAAACAGTAACATGACAACTAAGTTAACAGCTTTATATATTTTTTTTAAATTTGATATTCAAGTAGCAGTGGAAATCTCTTTCGGTCCATACAGACTGGAATGTCACTTAGGCACTTTAACTCGGGTGCCAATAGTAGAACCACCAGTAGATTGTTTCTCTTCGGCTTTACCAGCTACCACCAAATTGTAAATTTACTACCATAACAACTGCTTCAGCTGCCAACATATAAAAGTTAGAGTATGCAATGAGAGCATTGGTCACCCTTGACGATCACATTACCAATAAACATGTGAAAATGTAAGAATCTTTGAGATGAAGAAAAAACAAGTTGATCAAATATACATTTTGTTGTAAAACACTAAAAGAATCTAATCAACGTTTAACTCCCAAAATAACATAAATAAATTTTGAACCAAACAAACACCTCCCCAACCCTTTTCCTAAAATATATATACACTTACCCCCTCCATCTATACAAATAATAGAAATTCTCCGCTTATTAGACTATTTAGCAAAATGCAATGTTTCAACTTTGCGAATCAGCTGACAGTATTTAACGTACATTACAGTGTTTATAATTAGTATAACAATGACCAGTCCGTCCAGAACGGAGGCAGAGTCCACAGTGGTACCGTATACCACTAGGTTTAACGGCTATATCATCTCACAGTATCTATCTTGGTTGCTTGAGTTCTTGTAAACCAGGAAACCGAGGAGCACCGCCACAGCGGTCAGTACGAGCGTGAGGAGCTGGTAGACTTTCAGCTTGTTAACTTGCCGGTGAAGTGTCTCGTAGTTTATTTGCAAATTGTTCAGAGCATTCGTGACTGAGTCAGATTTCTCCATACCCTTATCGAACATGTTGCCGTTCTTCTGGATGCTCTTCTCGGGGAAGTTACACTTCAGCCTGTACTCATCTACTTTACTGCCAGATGAATTTTGCCAGATATCAGCTATCTCTTTCGGTGTTAAATCAGCTTTTGGTATTTGTACTGACATCACAAGGAATCTGTCTTTTGTGACTGTTTTCATTTGGAATCCACTTTGTACCACTATAATTATCGTCTGTGATGCTCCGCTTGGTAGCACACCACTGCTTGGTCGCACTCTGAACTTCTCTGGTGCTGTTGTGCGGATTTTGAAGGAAACAACACTCTCATCCATATTGGTTATAGTGAACTGTCCAGAGATCTCATCATTGTCTGCTTTAAACATGATGGTGTCATTGGGGCTAATACGCAGCATCTCACCGGGTGAATGCTGACTGTCCCCTTGTTCGGCAAAGGTAACTTTCTTCGATGTGATCTCTAAATTACTTCTATTTTCCGGAACAAATTCAAATGTGTAATTATCTTTACCGCCCCAGCACATCAGCGCCTGTTCAGGAGTTACATAATCCTTCAGTGTTTCTTTGTTAACAAATTTCATTTTCTCCACACCCTTTGCTGGTAGTAAGGATTTGATCACTTTGAACGCAGCGGACATCACCCACGGCATCTGGTATATGATGATGTAGTTCAGGAAGAATGGATAGTAACATTTGAATAGCGATATCAAGTAATTGGTGAGCTCCATGTCCATGTTGCTGAGGCCGCAGCCGTCCAGATCGAAGAACAGTGTTATCTTGTTGCCGTTCTCCTCCCTCTCTATGCGGTCAAACCAGTATATGATTGCCTTCTTTATCTCCTCGAACTCCTTCTGACCTTTGACGTGCATCTTCGACTTGATTATCAGCAACAGGCATCCGTCGACGTCGCGTCCCCTGGGGAAGAATATACCTTCGTTCACATAATCCATTCTGATCGTGCTCTCGTTGATGTCGTTAGCGCCGACCGTCTTCCGCCAGTTGAAGACATCCCACAGCATCTCCACGGCCTGTTTCGTATCGCTGTCCACGTGCTTCAGCACCCGCTTCAGATATTTCTCATCCTTCAAACGGTCCAAGTCCAAAGGGTGGAAGCCGTGATTAGGCGATTCCTTCAGCCGCGCCTCGAACTGCGTTTTGAGTTCGTTTGTTGTTACCATGGTAACTTCTTTATTCACCACCACAATTAACCGCCCGCTTTACTATTCAGACGATGTTGGATTTAATTTGTGATATTCGCAACAATAAAGTCGACTAACACGAAACCATAGAGATATTTGAATGTCAGCTGAAAGGGAACATCGGTAGGTGGTAGTGTTGCCAGTTCATAAATATAGCTTTATTAGCATAACGATGATTAAATTTAGCAATAGCTGTTAATATATTTAGCAATAGTTAATTATAATGGGTAAAGTTTATGGAAAACGAAAAGTGGGGAGAAGGAAAAATCATGGTTGAGGAATATCAGGGTATGGACTGGCATATCTGGGGCGTTCGAATTCTTCCGCCGAACCGGAGGCAGGAAGGACTGTACAACGCTGATCGCCAACCTTCACTAGTTGGAGAGCACTTTAAGAAGAAGAATAGCTAATAATTAATGCTAATTGATGTATAAAGAGTGTGAGGGTACCCGAACAATAGCTCCCCTCCAACGGGTTCTCGCCTTGTCGTGGCGGAGGGGCCGCGGGGGAAGAGAAGTGTCGGTATTGATATGCGCCGTTCTCCCTATCCTCCGCGGCAGTTGACAGGTAGCGGCGGGCCTAACATCTCTCCGCCGCGGGGAACCGGGAGAGGTTTTCTCGAGTGGCTCCCATGGCCTCTGGACGACGGGTTCGGGGTACCCGGTCGCTCGCGCGATGAGGCCGAGGAGGGGGTGCGCTGCATGTTCCGGCGTACCCTGGAAAGAGAGGGTTCATCCCTCCCTCTCGAGGTGGAGCCGCGCAAGCGGGCAGGGTCGCGGTTGAGTGCGCACCCGCGTTCCCGTGACCCTGCCATCATAGCGATGAGGCGGAACATCGCTGGGGTTTTAGTCGGTGCAAGTCCGACATAACTCGTCCTCGCACGTAGCGAGAACGAGTACGCGTAGGCATTTCCCTCACGTTAGCACAATAGCTCATGGGAGCCAACCTCACCAGCTCGTGGTGTATCCTACTAATCAATAGACGAGGCTCTGGCTCCCGTCAATTAGCACTGGGCCAGCGCGGTGGCAAATATGATTCCCTACCCGATCGATGTGGGAATCTTTGGGTAAGGCGTATGACCAGCGGTGGACGTATATCGGCTGATGATGATGTATAAAGTATCCTGTCCGTTGGGGAGTATCCCACCAGATGGTTTGACAACATCATCAGGGTGGTCGGAAATGGGTGGATGCGAGAAGCCGAGGATCGCGGTTGGTGGAAGACAACGAAGGTCTATATCCAGCAGTGAAGAAACGAAGGCTGATAATGATGATGTATAACTGAATTTCTTATTTGTGGAAAAAAGCTATAGTATTTTTTCTATTCGAGGAAATTTGTTCGCCTGAAGGTAAGTGATCTGATGATGATGATAAATTTTAGTACTAGTTAAGATGATATATACTACACCACACTGCTCGCCGCTTTGGTGATCATGATGTTAAGTTCCCAGTAATTTCACCATCTATATGACCCATTGAGCCAGATAACTGTAATGGTTCCACATTAGTGTATGTCGGTTGCGATAGGCGCTGCGGTGGTACATAGATTGTCTCCTCCAACAGACCTAGTACCAGTAATAGCTATAAGTCCTTCAAGCCGGATCACTGTAATGTTAGCATACTGTTGTTTATCAGCTGCGGTGTTACGTAGACAGCAGAAATCTAATAACAGTTAATATGTTATAGCTTTAAATTCTTAAATAACTAGTTAATAAATAGCATAGCTATATTTGTAACATCACTAACAACAAGAGTACCACAGTGTATACAAACATAGTATGAGAAGTACTTGCAAAACTCCACAGAGCAGTGGCAGAAGTTTCAAAAACCAGGTATAGAAACCAGGTTGTGAAATACTAGTTAGTATTTTTATAGCTGAAAATTTAAACATTTAGTTTTCTACGCATTTAAATTACTCTCATCTACATATATATATGTATATGTTCAGTTTTGTGTTGCGGGTGTTTAAAGATTTACTTAAATTTTCATTTCTTTAATTTTATTTTAAAAAAAAAAATATTCGTTTATCCGGAAAGCTCGTGCCGATTGGTCGTCAGGCAGCGCGGGAGACCTGACTGAATATATCACAACTATTGAGATCAAATATCACGTGTACATGTTATAATAGAGATGCGCTTCAGCCATATTTGGTACCGAGGTTGGTCACTTCCTTAATTACTATCAGGTTTATACTCCTTAGAATGTGGTGGCAGGAAGCATTATAGGCATTTAATACTTCTCCTCCGGAAGGCCAAAAATCCCATACCGGCGAATAAGATATACGCTCTTAATGCCGAGGATGCTGTGCCCGAAAGAAGTGCGTGGAATTAGTTTGCTCGGTTTAAAGCTGGGAATTTCGACATGGATGATCAAGAACGTCCAGGTACGCCGTCCAGCACGGACGAAGGCATGATTAGAACAGATATCGAGATCTTCCTCCTGCCCTTGTCCCAGCTGTGGGGTCGGCACAGTGCGTACTTCTCTTCTACATCCCTCTATCAGCCGATATATCTAAATTCATACTCTTCTTACACAGAAATCGAGAACAAACCGTGAATATAATTGGAGGAAGGCCGTGTTTCATCACGATGCTGCGCAACCGCGCATGTCTTTGAGGAATCAGCAAAAATTGTTGGAGTGTGTTTGGGATGCCACCCCATCCACCGTATTCACCAGACCTTGCGCCGTCGGATTTCCTTTTCCGGTCGTTACGAAATTCCCTTAATGGGAGAAATTTTGACTCTTCGGTTGAGATCGAAACTCATTTGGACAAATTGTTTGCCGAGAAATCTGGGAGGTGCTGGAGGGACGGAAGTGTCAAGCTACAGGAAACATGGAGAATGGTTGTGGAGCAGAATGGTACCTATGTACTTTAATTATATACAAAGAGTACAAACGACCTAACGAATATTCAATACCTCTTGGTGCTTGTGTTATGGCTTTCTTTCATTTTTAATTGAATTGTATTCGTTATACATCAAATCATGATCTTTAAGGATGGAAAATGTCCAGCTGTGGACATTTCTGATGATGATGAAGCTTGGTAAAACGTACGATGTTATTATATATATATATATGGTCCAGGGATAAGTAAGGGTTTCTATACAACAATGCACGGGACCGGTCAACCTCACCAGCTCGCGGTGCAGACTGCTAATAAACAAATGAGGCTCTGGCTCCCACTAACCCGCTTGGGTGCTGACCCAAGGTGGGAAATGGCCCAATGGAATTCATTTGGGGGAGCAATATGACTTTCTATCCGACCGATTTGGGAATCTTTGGAGCAGGCTCTTATCCAACAGTGGACGTCTACTGGCTGATGATGATGATGATGGTCCGAGGACAAGTTGAAGGCACCAAGTCACGAGGAAGAACGCCTATGAGATGGACTGATCAGATAAAAGTGGCAGTAAATGGGTCATTGTCGTTACCACTAGGAAGGAAACCATCAGAGAGGAATGGCGACGTGTTCTGAAGCTTGCAACCAACACCTGAAGTGATGACCACGACCACTTTGTCAAAAGTGATACCGACGGAGAATGAGATAAAATATAAATACTCGAAAAGTATTAAATACTAGCTTTTCGTCTGTGGCACCTAGTGCGGGTACTTGGAAGTAAATACTACGTTTTGGTATCCAGCCACTCCGCGTCCGTTGTCTACGTTATGATTATTCACTCATACCGGATCCAAACCGAACGGGATCAAAACGATATTTGTTTTTATTAATATTGAATTATTTTTTTTATTCCATCATTGAACTCGCAAGGTAAGATATTTTCAATTAATTTGGTTTTTTTTTTTTAACTATAACCTTCAAAAACCTCTCAAATATAACACTGTTGCAGTTTAATCAAAACAATGTTATGTACTTATAAAAAATAATTTGATTGTAAATATTTTTGATTATTTATTAATTTTTTTAATTTTTTTATTTAATTAAACTCCATCTATGTTTTTTTAATTATTCAATTGTTCCAACTCAACGCCCAGCACCAAGGCTAGAAGCGGATTGACACGCTGACCTAAATACACATTGCTATGGCTACGAATGTCACTTACTATCGGGTGAATAAGAAATATCAATTAATTTTATTAGACGACATAACGATGCGGAGTTGGGTAGGATGATATACACTGCAACAAATTATGCTCAGTTGCTTTAATGCTAAATATATCGAGTCACGATTTTTTGTGACCTACCTCCAATGTTTAATTTGTTCGTTAATTAACGTTCCATCAATTAAAAAGAAAGTTGTGATTTTCAGATATTTCCAATAATTAAGTATATACTTGTGTTACTGCGCAGTTAATGCAGTGAGTAACGATAGTAAGGTCTATTAAACAAAAAGATAACCTAGTTACAAATGTCGCCATATGTGTATACTGCATCATTCGCAGATTATTATGAAACAATATTCGCGAACAAACAGACAAACGAGCAAGTTTAAACTCCTAACGTAGTTGTTACAATAAATTGTTACATTTTCACATTAAAATACAATCTCGCACCAAAAAGTATTTATCAAGTAAACGGCGAAGGTCGCCACACCTGTTACGGTATTGTAATGAGAACTGCTATCAATTCAAAAACACCTCGAGGCTATTCGTAAATAACAGTTGCCTAATTAAATATATTAATTCACAAATTAATATTAATTATAATTTAATTTTTTTTTTAATAATAAGTATTAAGAACTTGACTGTGTGGGTCTCTCGACCTTTCGCATTAATCTGTCAATTACAAATAAATCTTTATATATATTCTTTACAGTCTTCCGTTGCCCACTGTTGAATGTAGACCTCCTTACCAGCGCAGATCACATCACTCAACATCAAGTGGGATGGTGGTCAAGCGGTAATCTTCATTTTATATATATAAAAATTAAGACTTGTACAATGAGGGTACAAGCAGTATATCCTGTAGTTAGCGTGAGGGTTGGTGCAGTATAATAAAGGTCCACAGAAAGTCCCTGCAATATTTCTTTATTCTACCTTATTAGACGATTTTTTACTGCTACTACGTTGACGGTAGGCGGAAAAAAAATATCTTCATAGTATAAAACGATTTATATATAACCATTTATTTATTTAGTAAGTACAAAATTAAAAAAAAAAATAATGTTACGGCAATCGTTAACCTTTTATAGATGAAGAATCAAATGAGTAATCTAGACTAGTGCGATTTTAAATCTAGATCATATCGGAAGGTGAACTCGACAATAGTAAAAACCTAATCTTCATTTCTTATAGACCTGACCGAGGCTGGTAATATACAAAAATGAAATTAGCACCAATATCTATTTTCTGTAAAAATCAGATATTCAAAGATAACCAAGAGTATGGTAAAACCGAACGTGAGGAGCTGGAAGAGCTGGACAACATCCAAACCGTGATAGAGCTCTGAGTGTTTGACTTCAAATATATCTAAATAATCCATCAAAGTATCGGAACTGTCGTCTGCATCTGACTGGTTACACTTCAATCTGCCTTCGTACTTCTTCGAACCCTGCCACACCTCATCCACCAGCTTCTGCGTTATGTTGTCTTCTCCAATCTCAGCGGCTACGACCATAAACCTCTCGTTCATTGCAACAGATGCATCGACTCCCGGCAAAACTGCGACGGATATAGTTTGAGAGAAGTTAGGTGCTAAAACACCAGAGGGCGGCTTGACCCTGAACTTATCCGGACCGGTCGTGCGGACCTTGTACGCGACATATCCGTTACTGGTGTTGGTTACGACCAACTCGGACTTAGCGTTGATATCAGTCGTAAAAGTTAAATAATCTTCAGGTGCGATCCGGAGGATACCGTTTGCGTTGCCATTGGTTACATCAGCGAACGTCACTCTCTTGGAACCGTTCGTGGTCTTCTCCGGTACAAATGTGAATACGTACTCATTACCACCACCCCAACATTTTAAAGCTTGGTCCGAAGGTACGAAATCTTTTAATCTGTCCTTACTTATTACTCGCAGTCTCTCCACGGCCTTCGCCGGCAGCAGACCTTTCACGATCCTGTAACCTGCCGTCAGGATCCACGGCATCTGATATATTATGATGTGGTTCACGAACTTCGGATAGTAACTCTTCAGTAATGTCACCATGTATCCAACTAGTTCCACGTCCACGTTATTGATTCCGCATCCGTCTAAATCGAAGAATAGCGTTAACGGTCTCCCCGCTTCCTCCCGTTCCAATCTCTCCAACCAGTATATGACGACCTTCTTCAGTTCCTCCGTGCTATGCCCTTTGGTATACAGCTTCCACTTCATTATGAACAGCAGGCTTCCGTCAACATCCCTGCCGTGTGGGAAGAACAGGCCAAGTTTAACATATTCCATTTTGACTGTCTCACGGATTTCGTTCACTTTATCCTTCTTTCTCCAGGTCATGGTCGACCACAGCATCTTCAACGCGCCATCCACGTTCCCGTCGCAGTGTTCTATCACCCTCGTGAGGTATTTCTCGTCCTTTAACCTGTTCAGGTCCTTTGGGTCGAACTTACCTGGAGGCACTGGTATGCCGTCTTTCAACTTCTCTTGAAACTTGTAACGCAGCTCCTCCACTTTCCTCATGCTCGCGTCTGATATACTGTTCAGATAGGTGTATATGTTGGGAGCACTAGATATACACTGGTATACTAAGGATATATAATCTTCAGAATTGACAAAACCTCATCAGACATCAAGTTGTTCGGAATTGATAAGTGACACTTTTGCATGTTAAGTCCATATAGAACGTCAAATTGCAGTGTTATCAATGTTCAATGATAAATAATATTTAATCACCGACGTAATAACGTGCACTCGATACGTTCCCACAACTGGGACCTTGGACCTCCACTCACCACAGAGACAAGGACAATTATCCACCGCGTTGTCCGAATGACAACGAGTTCAAGTTAGACTTTGTAAGAGTCCAAATTTAATCTTCACTTTATACTGTTGCTACTGAATAATCACTTTCAACAATAAGAAACCTGCTTGAGTGTAAAACCACCTTAGTCGTTCGACCTCTTTAGTCGTTAAACCTCCTTAGTCATTAAATATCCTTAATCGTTAAACCTCCTTCATCGCTAGACCTCCTTAGTCATTAAACGTCCTTGATCGTTAGACCTCCTTAGTCATTAAACGTCCTTGATTGTTAGACCTCCTTAGTCATTAAACGTCCTTGATCGTTAGACCTCCTTAGTCATTAAACGTCCTTGATCGTTAGACCTCCTTAGTCATTAAACGTCCTTGATCGTTAGACCTCCTTAGTCATTAAACGTCCTTGATCGTTAGACTTCCTTAGTCATTAAACGTCCTTGGTCGTTAGACTTCATTACTCGTTTAATCACGTTAGCAATTGGCAGAACGCGCTAGTTTCCTTTGACTTATCGCGCGACGCGTTCCGGCGATACCGCACGCACTATCGCGACACGTTCCAGCTCCGAGCCGGGCGGCATTGAGCCGTTCAGTAATCTAGACATTATCAGATAGGCCGCTGATAGCTCGACCGATAGCTCCGAACTTGCTTAGGTCATACCTTTTTTAGGAACAGCACCACTGCAGCTCCTATTGCAGCGGATGTACACTGCACCACACTACGCTCGACGCATTGGGACATAAGATGTTAAGTCTTGCTACCAACTGAGAGACCAGACCATTGTAAACTATTGCAGCTGACAAACAGCAGTGTAAAAATTACTGCGCTCCGGTTTGAAGGGCGCTTCAACTAGTGAAATTACTAAGGTAACTAAACTCAACATCTTATGTCCCAGACTGCAGGTGCAGTGTGTATCATCCTATCTAGCACCTCGTTGTGGGCATGCGTATCCTTTATCACCAGATGAAGGTCGCGGTCGTCTACTCGTTTTGTAGAATAAAAACGAGGTTTTCTAAAGCACTGAAGGAGACTTTTTATTACACCAGCCCACGGCAGTCCATTGCTGGGAATCCCACATATCTTTCTATTATGATGATCTTTAGCATTACCTAAAAATCGAGGTATCTTTGTTACGATATATCTATTTATACACCAAAGTTTAATATAACTATATATATATATACGTTCGTGTATCGATTCGATAAAGAATTAAATCCTATTGATTATAGTTAAATTGCAACATTGTAGCGTTATTAAGTGATTTAACTGTCTCCGTGCGATAGTGCCGGTCACCTTGGGATTTGGAGACTCTCACCCACAGCCACGCAGTGGACTTTACACGGTACTTGAACATATGTGGGTAGATATAAATCATCTCCACGTGCCAGTGTAAAGGAACTGCTTCAGTAAAGACCAGAGGCTTTTCTGGTGACCTTTATTAACGCTCGGGAACTTGGATGGCAAGATTGAAAGTAATTCCCAAATTGGAAAGTTTTGTGTTCAATATTGAAGACTTTTTTTATCGTATGTATATGGCCTATGTCCAGCAGTGGGCGTCTATCGGCTGATGATGATATCTAGAGATTCATAGACTTCACGAGATCTCCGAAATTTAGACGTAAACACTTAAAATTTGGTAGAGAGATTGGTTCTACAGTTTAGAGGCAAGCGAAGATGTTTCTCCCTGTGGAGGAGGTGGTGGTGGGGGTGTTACGGTTAGTAAATCGGGCGGGGAACCACTATTCATTAAGCAAGTCTTCCACTAGATGGGAGACTAAATAAAAGTGCCCAATAAAATGACCCCGCAGCATGTCATCTGGCTCATCGCCTGGACCTGAGCGTCCATCCAAATGGCTCGACTTGTCACCTGATGCTGATGTTGGCAGTTCCTGCCACCACCTCAACAACTCGAACAACATTTTAACCAATAACATTGTAAATTTTTTTTATACAACGAAGCCACGATACGAGGGAAACGTTCACGTGATAGTAAGTGATAGGCTTGTCGAATGTGGCGCCATTGAGGACTTCATAGAGACAACCCTGGCACCTCCCATAGGTCCACCGACCTAAGACCCAAGCTATCTAGCATTGTATAAATCTCATTACTAAAGTAACTTCATCAGCTACACGGTCCTTCGAGCCGGATAACAGTAATTTTTGCACCCTCCTGGTATCGAGACGGTCTCTGGCGCTGGGATCTACCATTAGTGGGATTTACCAAATAACGTACGGAACCACTAGTATATCCGCAGAACGCTCTTGACCGATTTAATGTTTATATAAAGGACGCGCAGTGTCGAGTAACTGATAGAGCGCTCACACGACGGTCACCACTCGTGCACCAACGACAAGGTTACTGGTCACCAGTAACCAAGTAACCTGGCAACGCGGCTACCACATTCCACAGCTGCAACGATAACACATTCACGTGCGAACATAATTCTGTGATGCAGAACGCGGGAGAAGGAAGATGATCTAGACTGGATCCAAATTATGCACCGACCGATCTAGAGACAACATTGGGATAAGGATATCCTGGATCCGGGCGGAGCTGGTGCTCGCCGCTGATGTTATCCAGATATAACATAACCCGAAGATATAAAGGAGCGTTCAAGTTTCCAAGAGATCGGTGAAATGGACAATCTGGCGGAAGTCCGGCGTCTGTTCGAAGTCCAACTCAAGAAGGGCATACCGAACCCGCCTGGTGAATTTGACCCTAGGGATCTAGAAAGAGTTGGAAGTGATAAATACGTGAAGAGGGTCCTGGATCATTGCGATGGTGATGCCAAACATGCTGCGAGGATGCTGTGGGAGATCATGATCTGGAGGAAGAAGGAGGATGTCTACAACATGAAAGACAGAGTCAATATGGATTATCTGAGAGCCGGTATATTCTTCCCCCACGGGCGGGACGTGGACGGATCCCTTCTCTTCATATTTAAATGGAAGCTGTTCGTCCGCGGCCAGAGGGACGTCGAGGAGCTGAAGAAGATCATCATCTACTGGATAGAACGGATGGAGAGGGAGGAGGACGGGCGGCCGATATCTTTGTTCTTCGACATGGACGGGTGCGGCGTCAGCAACATGGACGTAGACTTGATCAGGTTCATGATCGCACTCCTGAAGGACTACTACCCGCTGTTCGTGAACTACAGCATCATATACCAGATGCCGTGGCTGATGTCCGCTGGGTTCCGGCTGATCAGGGGCCTGTTCCCGGCGAAAGCGCTGGAGAGATTCCGCTTCGTGAACAGGGAGAGCCTGGGGGAGCTGGTGCCGCCGGAGCAGGCGCTGGTCTGCTGGGGCGGCAGTGACCCGTACGTGTTCGAGTTCGTGCCGTGATGCTGCACCATCAGAGCTGCAGTTCCACTTCCTGCTAAATCTCATCATCTCACATTTAAGTTTTTTTTTCTTATGGTATTATTTGTATTAAGAATTAAATACATTTTGTAATTTTTTTTTTATTCACCACTAACTCGATGTCGGTCGTCGCCTTAATGTTCTATCGCTGCAGCGCTGGACTGTACTGTGCAGATATTACAGTGATCCGGTTTGAAGGGCGTTATAGCTCCTACTGATGGTAGTGTCTCCGTTGCCGGAGACCGTCTAGGTACCACCGCAGCGCCTATTGCAGCCGACAAATAGCACACGAACAGTACTATGATCCGGTTTGAAGGGCGCTGTGGCTAGTGTAATCGCTGCGGTAACGAGATTCAACATATATCTCAGTTAACTAGCGCAGCGTTGTTATGAGCCGGCGTATCACTCGCAATCACGTGATCGTCCCACTCGTTATCTTCAATAAAAAAAAAAATCCCACCAATAGCGAGCTGAAGACGCTAAGTAAACTATTCAATACATTAATAAAAGATCAAGTCGATATGAGGAATATGTAAAATAACATTAATTATGCGGTATTTCTAAATAAATTGCGCTTTCTTATTTCAAATATTTCCTCTTATCTATGGCGGGTTGTTGTTTTTTCTCACTCGTCTGACATGCGCGCGCGCACACACGCGCACAGATAACCCACAACCGGTTTTATTTATCGTAAGTCTTGGGAATTATACATATACAAGACCGAGACAATAAATAGTAATAAATATATAAATTAAAAAAAAAACTGATTTAGATTTTATTTCTCTACCTGATTAATTTGTGAAGGTTTTTTTTTTTTAGTCAAACGAGACGAGAGATGTTCACATGTTTAGTGATATACCCTCCTATAACACTCTTCGCATCGAAACTAGTTAATTATTGCTACCAGGGTAAGACTTGCAAACTATTGCAGCCGGCATTACTGTGATCCGGTTTGAAGGGCTGTAGCTATTGAAATTGTTGGGGTGACGAGATTTATCATCTTATGTGTATAGGGCAATGTGATACAGTTGTATACCATTCTAAATAGCGTCATGTATTGGGCAGGAGTATCACTTAACATCAGGTGATCGTCTTGACCGTCTCTATAGCAGACAGGATATAACTGCGAGGAGGTAATGTTTAGGTTGATTTTCAGACAGTGGTCGGCAATGGGATGTTGATCTCGACGAAAAACAAAATGGCGGAGGAACGTGAGCGGCGCCGCGTGCCATCGTGCGCCAGCTCAGCCACATGGAACATGTTCTCAAACTTTTTGACAAATATAACCTCCCTTCCCCGTCTGTCATTTGGGCACACACACACCCCCCACCCCATGCCGGTGCGCGGTGTAACCTCAGACAACACTCCGCGTAGATTTAAGCGCAGCGCAAAGTTTACTGCACTTTTTTTTTCTTTTTTTTTTTTGTTTAACGTGGGGGAAATGCCTACGCATACTCGTCCTCGCGGGGGCAAGGACGAGTTATGTCGGACTTGCACCGACTAAAACCCCCACGATGTTCCTCCTCATCGCCATGATGGCAGGGTCACGGGAACGCGGGTACGCACACAACCGCGACCCTGCCGGCGCTGGCCGCTTGCGCGGCCCCACCTCGGGGGGAGGGATGAACCCTCAGGGCGCGCCGGAACATGCAGCGCGCCCCCTCCTCGACCTCATGCGTGTGCGGGCGACCGGTTCCCCCGAACCTGTCGCCCAGAGGCCATGGGAGCCACGGGAGAAAACCTCTCCCGGCTCCCCGCGGCGGAGAGATGTTAGGCCCGCTGCTACCTGTTAACGGCCGCGGAGGATAGGGAGAACGGCGCATCGTAATACCGAAACTCCTCTTCCCCCGCGGCCCCACCGCCGCCGCATCGCCGGTGCGACACCGGTTGGCCGCAGAGGGTACTCCCTCCGCGACCCCACCTCGGCTGCGAGGGGCGGTATGAAACCGCCCCTGCAGCCGGCCGCTGGGGCAGCACACAGCCGCCCCTGCGGCCCCCGGCCGCTCCGGTGAGCTCCAGTTATCCCAACCGGTGCTCGAACCGGGAGCGGCCGCTTCGGCCAGCCCTTCGCCGCGGGCCGGTCGGATGGGTTCCACTTGGCTTCACCGTGTACCGGACCACGGTTACTAAGCCCCTCCGCCACGACAAGGCGAGAACCCGTTGGAGGGGTACTGCACTTGGTTGCAGCCGATGAGCTCAGCGAGAACAACACCAACACTTGGACGATTTTGGTCACAATTCTATATACACATACATATATATATATAATGATGTGACATATATATACTATCAGCTTCCACCCGCGACCTCTATCCGTCACACCCCCGCAAAACCCTTTGGTGAAGAAGTTATGTAAGGTCCATTCTTAGCTGACCCCCCCCTAAACGGCACGAGCATTAGGATTGGAGCATAGATGAGAGAAGAGAATGGTAGATTAAAATGGTACGGAAGATGAGAATGAGATAGGAAAACAGGAAATGTAAAATGAAGTTCAGGCCCACAAATGCGAGGGGCGATAATCGGGAGATCTGGTAACGAGTCAATGGGTGTCGGGAGATCTGGTAACGAGTCAATGGGTCTCGGGAGATCTAGTAACGAGTCAATGGGTCTCGGGAGATCTGGTAACGAGTCAATGGGTCTCGGGAAATCTGGTAACGAGTCAATGGGTCTCGGGAAATCTGGTAACGAGTCAATGGGTCTCGGGAGATCTGGTAACGAGTCAATGGGTGTCGGGAGATCTGGTATATCTGTATACATAATCTAATCAAAGATTATTTAAGTAATCGCACTCAAAAGGTCAAAATATGTGACTACATTAGTAATGACCTACAAATAACCTTCGGTGTTTCTCAAGGCAGTGTCTTAGGACCTACATTGTATCTCACATATATTAACGATCTATGTAACTTCAAAATTGATAACAGTATTTACGCATATGCGGAGGACACTGCCGTGGGTTTTAGTGGGGGGATACGTGGGAAGCAGTTTATAGCACTGCAGAAACTAACTTGACTAAAATAGCTCAAAACATACTTGTGTAGATTATAATAATACATGCGCATGCGCCAATATTGAAACAGCAGCTTATACGAGATGGAGATGTCTTGGTTGACCAAAAACTTTGGTGGCGCCGTCACCTGGAAACCACAACTGATGGAATTCGAAAACTAATTTCTTCTAAATCTTTAAGATCTGTAGAAACGTTGCATCAAATAAAATGTTAAATATCATTTACACAGCCCTTGGTCCATCAGCTCTAACAAAGGAACTTGGCGCCGCGGCCGACAAGGGCAGTCGGTCCGGCGCCCCCCTTGGAAAGGGTTCCTGGGGCGTATCTGGCGACGCGTCTAGTATTCCGACGCGTCGCCGCTAAGTGATAGGGATTTGTCAATTGGGAGGGATGCTTCACATCCCTCCCCGAGGCGGGCCCGTTCGATCCGGGCACCGAACGGGGGTTGCGGAAGAACTGTTTAAAGCGTTATCCCGCGACCTTCGTGCGTTCCTTGCGGAAGTGATGGAATACCGTGCGAAGGTTTTTAGTCGGTTGGAGTCCGACACTACCCCACTACCGGCCTAGTATTGGTACGAGGTGTGCGATCCGTTAGCATTTTGTTAAAAACGTTAATAAAAAAAAAAAAGCCCTTGGTCGATCAGTTCTAACAAGCTGCATTCCAGTTTGGGATGCAGCTTCACATGCAACATTTCTAGACTTAGATCGAGGTCAGAGAGCACTAATAATAAACCCTATACATCCAACTGAAGATATATATCATATTAGAAGCTATATGTATTGCGTGTATTGCGTGTATTACGTGTATTGCGTGTATTACGTGTATTGCGTGTATTACGTGTATTGCGTGTATTGCGTGTATTACGTGTATTGCGTGTATTACGTGTATTGCGTGTATTGCGTGTATTACGTGTATTGCGTGTATTACGTGTATTGCGTGTATTGCAGGAGCAACACGAATCAGTATTAACGCATTATACAATTAATTAACGGCGAGGAATATTAATTAATGTGGTTGATTAAAATACTTATTCCGCTATTTATATAATAAAATAAAATATTAAATATTATCCATATTAATATTCGCAGTTATTAAATGTTAGTGAGTAACTGGCTGAACGGGTTAAATTGTGATTAGGTTTTTTTTTTTTTTTATTAACGTGTGTAACAGAACGCACACCCCGTACCAATACTGGGCCGGTAGTGAGGTAGTGTCGGACTTCAACCGACTAAAAAGCTTCACACGGTATTCCATCACATCCGCAAGGAATGCACGAGGGTCGCGGGGTAACGCTTTGAACAGTTCCTCCGCAACCCCCGTGCGGTGCCCGGATCGAGCGGGCCAGCCTCGGGGAGGGATGTGAAGCATCCCTCCCAATTGACAAGATCCCTATCACTCAGCGGCGACGCGTCGGAATACGAGACGCGTCGCCAGATACGCCCCAGGAACCCTTTCCGAGAGGGGCGCCGGACCGACGGCCCTTGTCGGCCGCGGCGCCAGGTTCCTCTGCCTGAGGCAGGCGGCGGTAAATTGTGATGAGGCTGAGGCTTCGCTGAATGTAATAAAATAATACTTAACATTTGTTTATCAATTAAATACATATAAACTCTTATCACACACACACACACGCGCACGGAGTCGCGCGCATGCGCTCACACACAGGAACACGCACACTACAAGTAAATTGAAGATCAGTATGATACGGAGGAGCAGGGCATCCTGACGCAGGTATATATCTATTGTGTAAAAAATTGTTTGTGAAAAGAATAAAATATTTTTATTTATTTATTATATAATGATATGGAGTTCCTTGGTAAGCTGGTCACCTGAAAACCAGTGAACGCGATCCGCAGACGGTTACAGGATGTTTCCTTTTGTAACTCGTACGTACGTACATCCTCTGTCATTTCATTCCCAATTGACTTCTGTAGACGTTGTCATTGGGTATTGTTTACGCGGTTGCTATGGTAACGGTTGCTATGGAAAGCCACTCGCGGTCCAATTGAAAGCGGGCGGGGAGCAGCTGGTGTAAAATAATAACATCTTTTAGTTTAATTAAGAAATACTAAATCTGGCACGGGACACCCTGTATATATAATTACGTCAGTCGTCGGACCCTGACCCCGGGGTCACTGGTTGCCGACCACTGTCTCTAAACCGACCTAAATATGATGGTGATGAGCGGCACGTTCACCTGATAGTAAGTGATACGCGTGCACGTACCAAGGCGCTAGCTAGGATGGTGCACACTGCACCGCATTGCGCTCGTCGCTATACACACGTTAAGTCTCGTCACCCCATTGATTTCACTTACTGCAGTCCTTCAAACCGGATCAGTGATGTTTGCATTCAAGTTTAAAATGGTCTGTCTGTTGGTAGCACTTATTAACATCTTGTTTTAAAGCCAAGAGCGTTAATTGGGGGGACAGGGGGGGTATCACTTTACATCAGGTGAACGTCTCTCGTCCCATTTTCATAAATTGATTCATATACAGAAATAAAATCCAATTCTGTTTTAATTTATTTATTTATTATTATTTTAAAATAACAACTACCCGCAGCTTCATATACGCAGACAATGAAATGTCATACAGCCATTATGCATTGGCTGTATGACTTCAGAACCGCAGCCCGAAACATTGTACAAATTAAAAAAAAAAACATCACATATAATAATTTATTTATTAATAACATCTTGTAGTGGGTGGGTGCCACCGCAGCGCCGACTGCAGCCGATAGTACTGTGCGGACATTGCCGTTATCCGGCTTGAAGGACCATGCAGCTGGTTAAGTTAAGGTGACGACACCTCGCCGCAAAGCGACGGGCACAATGCGGTGCAGTGTATCAACCAAACTAGTGGCGCGCTGCGGGGGGGGGGGTGTCACTTACAATCAGGTGACCGTCCCGCCCGTCGCGTCGCTTTATTGTATGAAAATAAATAATAAATTAAATCACCCTGTACACTGCGTCCTGTTAACATATTCTGGATTCAACGTAGTCCGGCTGGAAAAAAAATATGTTGTTGTGTATCAATACTAACATATTTACATACTGTATATATTTTTTTAAATCGCTTAATCGACGAGGCGAGTGAATCGTTCACTTGGAAGTAAGTGATGCGACCGGTCATAAAGTAGCGCTAGTTAGGATGTTATACACTGCAGCGGATTATGTTCGTCGCTTGGAGATTAGATGTTGTGTATAATTGCTCTAGAAACTTCTAGCTACATGGTCCTTCGAACCGGATAGCAGTACTGTATAAACATTACTGTGATCCGGTTTGAAGGGCGCTGCAGTTAGTGAAATTACAGCGACGGGCGCAGTGTATATGTACCATCTTGAAGCGCAGGCGCGTCATTTAATATCAGGTGAGCATCTCGCTGGTCACCTCCCTGGTACATGACCATATAAAAGAAGTCAATCATTACCGAGACAAACCAGTAGGAGTCCTTCTTGAAGATCAACCGAGCGATGAGACCCATCTTGGACTCGGGCGCTATGGTGTGCAGGTGCAGGTGCTTCACACTGCGGAACGGTGGCCAGTGGTACCCGAACCTGGCGTCCACCACGCTCAGGTTGCTCTTACCCAGCTGCTCCTTCGCCACCATCAGCATCTTCTGAACTGGAACACATTTATCATAATTCACAAAAACCCATAAAGCGGTGAGACCAGCAAGACATTCACCAGATTGTAAGTGACACCCATAACAATGTGACCCTCGCTAGAATCATAAACACTAACCCCAACACCCTTCAAACCGGAACAGTAATATAAATATGAGCTGCTGCTGTAGGTGATATTTTAATGAGAACTTATCTCATGGAGGAGCAGTTCACTCCGAAGCCATGTCAGGTGGAGTTTAGATAGGGCCGGCATTTACTGCAGCTGATCAGCCGAGTTAGTGCTTCCAGTAGTGTTAGTGTCTCACCGGGAACTTATCACATCAGGTGGTGTTCTGTCTCATTCCTGTAGACTGTAGTCTTGGACTAGTAAGGAGTAATGTAAGAAGACTGGCAGGGTCTTGGAGTTTAGTGGACCTTGAGGGTGGGAGCCCTTATTGCTCAGCAAGCAACTTGAGGGACAGCATATGGCTCGGGACTATCCCCGGAGATATGCTAATACAAAGTGTAGAGGGGCACCAGTGTTATAAGAGATCCCGGAGCTTCTCCGAATGCAGTTGATGCAGAGCACCGACAGGGTTTTAGTATGAATATCACATAACCCTGAATTTCCTCTAGAAGTAAAGTCTCTTTTGAAGATTCTCCCTCGGAACCAAAGAACAAAAGTATGATATGCCTAAAACAATACTGTGGGTGTCTGGCGATGAATTCCAAACCTTTCCACCATGCAAGCTGATGCTGAAGAGCATCTAGAATATTGAACAGTATGAGATACACCAGCCTATAGTGGTGCTAGTTAAGACGGTGTACACTGCATCATATTGCACCTCACCCATGTTATAAGATGTTGAATGACTACCCCAGTAATTACAATAGCCACAGCACCCTTCAAACCAGAACACAGTAATGTATACACACTGGTTGTCCAGTGCAACAGGAGCTGTGATGGTTACTACAGTCTACAGGAACAGAGATCTACTAGCAGTAGCAGTTATTACTCCTTCGAGCAATACTGCAGTGGTGGCATGGTCTCTGACATCAGACTACTGCCATTGACAGGTATTCCTTCGTACTGGTAACCAGTAATATCTGCTGGCTGCGCGGTGTTGCGACGGCTGACCGCCACCAGCGTGTGCTTGGTGTGCACGCACCCAGGTCCCGGTCGGCCGCGGTCAGCGCCCTCGCGTCCTCGATGTGCCGCTTGGGCACCGTCAGCACGTGGTAGTCGCTCGCCGGCTTGATGTCGCGGAAGACGCACACGTCCTCGTCCTCGAACAGCACCTCGGTGCTCTCCAACTTGTTCACAATGTTGCAGAAGATGCAGCCGGATCTCGCCGCCGCGGTCGGCTCCATGCGGTGCAGTTCGGCGCGCCGCGCTCGCGACGCATGCGCACGTTATCACACACAACACTAACTACTCCTCAACATCGAAACCGAATCCATTTTCCATTTTCCCTTTGACAGTGACGTCCGCCCGCGCGCCGCGAACAGGCAAAGGCACACCGGACATTCGGAACGTTCGTTATTAACAATAATAAAAAATATATTTTTATATTTAAAAAAATATATAAATATTCTAATTATTATTAAATATTTTAAATTTAATAATAAATTTAATTCACTATATTTATACCATAATGGTGATAAATAAAATGATGAATGACTTGTGTACTATTTATTTAATATTCTATGGACAAAGGTAACTTCAATCATCAGCCGGTAGACGTCCACTGCTGGACGTAGACATTCACCTTAGATCCCCACATCGGTCCTGCTCTGTCTATATCCAGCGGCTTCCCGCGACCCTCGATTGAAGGGGTTCACACGGGGAGGATTTGGATGGGAACGTCCTTTAGCATTAAGTCCGCCATTTTAGATTAGATTTTAATAAATAAACATCACCGCTGGTAGATCTCTGTTGTCGGAGACCATCTAGTGACCACCATAGCAGCAGACAGACAGTACTGCGCGAACATTACGGTGATCCTGTTTGAAGGGCGCTGCAGTTAATTTGATTATTGTATTGACGAGACTAACATTTTATGTCTCAAGGCGATGAGCGCTAAGTATACCTTTCTAAAGCCACGTCATGGGATAGACCAACCCGCATTGGGCCAGCGTGGTGGGGAGTGGCCCAAGTCCCCAAAATTGGTACTGGAGGCCACGCCGACTGTAAAGGTTGCGGAAGGACCGATTCACGTGGATATCTTTGGGAGAAGCGTATGTCCAGCAGTGGACATCTGCCGGCTGACGGTAAAATATTCAAACAGTTAAGTTATTAACTTAAACGTTTAAATTTATTTAACATGATTAAGTTAAACGAGATGTTAAAAAAAAAAAAAATTGTATATATACAAATTTATTATTATCGCAGTACATTTTCTTAATAATTAAAAACATAAAGTAATATCATAATAACTTAAACATAGCTTAAGTATCGTGTATACGTCACTTAAAATTACGTGAGGAAATGTGAACGTTTTGTATGTCACAGTATATATTTTATTTAATACAGTATAAAGTATGTTAGTCTCGTCTTATTTAATTGTTGTTAGTCGACTATTTCCATAAAGCTTTTATTTTTATTTTTTTTCATTGGGTAACACTGATCATTGATCATTTAATAAGATTGAACTGACATCTGGCTGTATGACCTTTACTCCTTTGCCTTTTTCAAGTCATTCATGATTAATAGATCACAATAGAATCTTTACACTGCGGCTAGTGAAATTACTAGTTTAATGAGCCACATGATCTTGTCTTCAGGGCTTTGTAATTCTATTATATCCGTTATCCGTCACACATTCGTTTCGTTGGTTCGTTATAACATTTTTCTTTTGTTTAATTAAGCGATGACACGAGTGGGACGTTCACCTAAAGATGCGCTAATTAGGGCTTTAAACACGGCACCACATTGCGCTCGTCGCCATTGTCATAAGACGTGGAGTCTCGTTACCCCAGTAATGTCACAAGCTACGGCATCCTTCAAACCGGATCACAGCAATGTTCGGACAGTGCTGTCTGTTGCAGTAAATGCTGCGGTGGTACCTACCTAGACTAAACATCTGGCTGTACGGTCGTAATTCCTTTGCCTTAGTTTTTTTTTTTAAATGAAACCGAAATAAATTAAAACCAAGTGGGGGGTTCGTTGTAGTAAGGTTGGTTGTTGTATATGTCGTAGTTGTTGCTGTAGTCGCCGCTGTTCTGGTTGTAGTTGTAGCTCGGCTGGTAGCTGTTGCCGTTGGTGTTGGTGTTGGAGCTGGCGGCGGGCCGCCGTCGGTCGGTGGTGAGCCTGCCGCCGGCTCTGTCGCCGCTGTTCCTCTTGCCGGCGACCGCCTGCGGGCTGCTGCTGCCGGTGCCGCTGGTGCCGGTGCTGCCGCTGGCGCTGGTCTCGCTGAACACGACCGACGCCACGAACGGTATGTTGACGGTTGCGTAGAGCGCGGGCGTGTTGGCCGCGCCGCAGGAGCGCCCCAGTGACGTCACGGCGACCACGCGCCACTGGCAGCCATCTTGGATCTGCGCCGGACCGCCGGAGTCGCCCTGCGGATGTACACACACACACACACACATACATACACATACATACACAAAAGTAGTTTTAGTTCCGTTAAATGTGATTCATCTGATGATTATATATAAACCGGAAATAAACTTGTAATTATATATAATAAACCGGAAAAAATTATTGGTGATTAATAATATTATTGATGAATAATTTTGGTGATATACAGTACATTTCCATTGAACATGTATCTATATGCTTAGAGGTTTTCAACATTGTTGTAATCCGGCTCGAAGGGCCATTTAGCTGGAAAAATTATTTGACTGATAAAATGTGGTGATGGTTTATCACAATTCCATTCCGAACCCATGGCCTCACCTGGCAGGTGTCCTTTCCTCCTTGTCTCTCGCCAGCACAGATCTGGCTGTCGGGTGATGGACCCTCGGGCAGCTTGCGCGAGGTGCCCAGCGCTGCGGCGCATTCCCGGTAATCCCACACCTGGACCGCCACGCCGCGGAGCTCGAGCGACTGTTCACCACCTGTCCGAACAACCGCTGAAGTCAGTCATAACGTTCACCTGATGGTATGTGGAAACTCCTGACCGATAAGTATTGTTAGGATGTTCACACTGCAACACTTTTTGCGCTTTACTATATACATAAATCCCGTTACCACGGTAGTTCCACTAGCTCTATGGTCCTTCGAGCCGGAACGCAGTTGATGCATTACTACACATCACTATTATCATCTCAACCTATGGAAGTCCACTGCTGGGCATAGGCCTCTTATATCCCATTAATCAATATATATACCTTATCTAACATGAACACTATACACATGTCAAGTCTCATTACCCCCACAAAATTCACTAGCTAAAGTCCTTCAAACCGGATCAATGAGATTTTTGCCGGCTACTGTTTTGGTAATATATAAGTATAGTAGTGTAAGTATGTAATGATACGAGCATACCGAATTCGGTTTTTCCCCAACCGGTGGCCACTATGGGCTGGTTGGGCGGCGGTGCGGTGCCGAGGCACGCCGGCCTGATCACCGACGAGAACCTGCCGGTGATGAGGAACACGTGAGGAACCAGAGCAGTATGAAGATGTAGGGGGTGCGGTCGGTCGCTGTACTCACGATACCGTCGTCGCCATCTTGATGAGGGCGATGTCGTGATACGCCTTCGGCTGCTTGTACTTAGGGTGGCGGACCAGCGCCGCCACGCGCACCACCAGCGCGCCGGGGTCGTCCAGGTAGGAGGAGCCGAGCTGCACCACCCGCGGCGTGCCCCTGCACCATGCCATTGAAAGTCTCATTACACCAGCAACTTCACTGGCTACAGCGCCCTTCAAACCGGATCACAGCAATGTCCGCACAGTACTGTGTGTCGGCTGCAATAGGCGCTGCGGTGGTACCTAGACGGTCTCCGGCAACAGAGACACTACCACCAGTGATAGCTACAGCGTCCTTCAAACCGGATCACAGCAATGTCCGCACAGTACTGTGTGTCGGCTGCAATAGGCGCTGCGGCGGTACCTAGACGGTCTGCGGCAACAGAGACACTACCACCAGTGATAGCTACAGCGTCCGTCAAACCGGATCACAGCAATGTCCGCACAGTACTGTGTGTCGGCTGCAATAGGCGCTGCGGTGGTACCTAGACGGTCTGTAGCAACAGAGAAGCTATCAAAAATAACAGCTACAGCGTCCTTCAAACCAGCACCGTCTTGAACGCATTGATGAACAGACGGCGCTGCCTGCTGGCGCGCTGGGCTGGTCCTCAAATATAGAAGCACCGTTTTTCTCAGTTGATGAGCCACCCGCCCTGAAACACTTACCGTCAGGTTACTGCGCAGCGCATGCGCACGCGCACGCACGCGGACTGGTGCACCCGTGCGCACGACACTTACATGACGACGCTGTTGTCCCTCTCCTCGTAGGCGCAGTGTGCGGCCGTGAGGATGTACTGGCTGCTGACCAGCGAGCCGCCGCACCGCCACGCGTACCCACTCGACTGCGGCAGGCGAACACGGGTCAGTGAACACATAATCACAAAACATTAACAAACACACAACACACACACATATATACACATACTTGATATATATACACAACATACTAATATTATTTATGTAATATGTTATACAAAAACAAATTATATCGTATTGTTTTTTTCTGTCAATAACACTAGACGTATATATTGCCGCCAATGGCGCGTAGTGACGCGCACGCGCGGTAACAGTCACAGACTATAAAAAATCGATTTGGAATTAATATCGATTATTAAATAATAGCATTTTCCAGCTCGGGAATCACACGATTATGACAACTCTGTACATAGCTGTAGCTTTTATAAGGAAAATAAATAAAAAAAATATTTGACGATGTTAAGTTATTGTAAATATTTAAGTTTTTAATGGCAGTCGTTTATGTTAATTAAATATAATTTTTTTTAATAAAATTTAATGATTTTATTAATGCAATAAAAGTAACTTAATGAGAATGCTACAATTTTAAGTTTAGCGTAACGAGTAAATAATATTATAAGTAACTGAGCAAAGTGATATAAAAAATTATTACAAATTACAATTTAATTGAACACCATAATTAAGCAAGTATCGATAACGAGTTAATAATGGAATGAGAGAATAATAATCGATAATCGAATACTTTAACGATTATAAATTAATCTAACCGCACTACGATCTGTCAAAATTTTCATATAATTTTTTTTAAATGCGTGTAAGTTCCGGCTGTTAAAGGACTAAGTATGAAACGTGCAGCGCGGGACCGATGGATGTGGGGATCTTTGGGGAAGGCTTAATCCAGCAGTGCGACTACGCGCCCACGCAAAAAACCACTAAATACTAAATGTCTTATTCGATCAGATTGTTCAGCGAACAAACAGTAGTTCGTGAACAACTAAATACTCAGGCCGTTTTGTTGCACCGCTGTGCATATCGACAATGGGTTGTAAACGCCACGTGTAGATGTCGCTGTGATACAAATACTTTCACACGGGTCACCTACTGGTGGCATTTCTAGGTGGCGCTGTAAGAGATCAAGTAAATACTACTTTCTAGTTACCAACTACACCTGAAGATGGCGCTGTAATACATTTAAATGATTACTTTACAAGATAGCAACTAGTGTTAGGTATAGATGGCGCTGTAGAACATTTATATTTCGTGTAGGTTACAAACGCGACATAGATGGCGCTGTAGTAACGTAGATAAACACCGACCAGCACTAGCCGCCGGCCGCGTGTAGATGGCGGCGGCGGTCGCGCGGCGCGCGCTGTCGAGTGCCCGCGGCGCGCGCACGACCCCGCCGCCCGGCGCCCGGTCACCGTGATCACTTATCATCAGGTGGACTAAATAGTTTATCTATTTAAAATTATTTTTGTGAAAGCTGCCGCCAGCTGTAGTGGCTGGGGCGGTTCGATGAACGAGGGGTACACGAAGGCGACGGCGATGACGTCACCGCACGGACTGTTGCACCAGCTGCGGGTCTACGGGTCGCGGGCTCGATGGGCTCACACTTCCGGCGCGGAGACATCGTCAGGGAAATAAACGTATTTCACAGTGTCTGAGCGTAATGAATAAACGACAACGATTCTTGTAAGACATGATCCCAGTCCCAGCATTGGGAATAATTAGTGAGCTCTATATTAATGTTGACCACCGAACAAGATAGCACATTAAGCCCGGAGTCCCAGCAGTGGGAACGTTAAAGCTTCATATAATTACGCACACAAAATATCAATTCTAAACCATAGATTAAAAATTTTCTCTACATTTTTTGTTTTAATTTTATAGGACGTACTTTTAAATATTTGTCCCTTATACTAAGTACCGATATCGGATATCTGTAATAAATATTACCTAGTATTATTAATATGTAAACAAATATGGCGCCGAATAATGTTCTATAACATTTATTGGTTTAATTATTAAAAAAAAATCTGTTTTTTTTTCGTAAAGTATTTTCTAATAATAATAACTGTTTTTTGTTAATATGTTAAATATTTCTCTTTAATTTTATTTGTAACAGTTTAATTGGTATTATTTAGTATTTACTTGAATACTGTTAGTGTTTATATCGATAGTATTCATTTTATGTGATTATTTGATTCGTAAATATATGTATTGTAGAAGCTAACTACACGGCGCCGTGTACATGGCTGACAGCACAATTCTGTACGAGTGGCCGATTACACGGCGTCGTGTACATGGCTGACAACACAATTCTGTACGCGTGGCCGGGTACACGGCGCCGTGTAGATAGTTGACGGCACAATTCTGTATGAGTGGCCGACTGCAGTCGTTCAAGTGCGTTGTTGCAATAATTTAAATAATCATTAAGCTTGTAAATATATGTAAATATATATATATATATATATATATATTAGAAAAGGTTCCGTGTGCAAATGGCGCACTGAAGCGGTCGCGGGGCCGGTCCCAGTATAAACTAAAGTAAGGTGCGGTGCGGTGCGGCCCGCCGGCGCTCCTGTTACTGAACCTATTCTGCATGTGTGCGCGCGCGCCACTGCACGGCTTCACGTATGTACACTACATCGGTGTTGGCGAAGGCGGTGAGCCCCATCCATCAGTGTCAACTGCACTACACTGCACTTCAGATTATACCGAAAGGGCGGGAAGCATGTTTGCTTTGCCGACGATTTATAGAAAGCGCGGGAAAATCAACAGACCATAGACACGAGCTGTCGGTGCGCGCCGCGTAAAGCGCGGGACGGGCTGCTGCTATACAGGGTGTTCACATTACGACTTGGATATATTTAGTTTGCACACTCACCCTCAACTTGGGCCAGCCGACGAGCGCCATGTGGGGGAACTCCTTGACGGACACCACCACGCCGCCGACCACCAGCGGCACTCTGTGCGGCGCGCACGCGGTCACGTTCACCTGCACCGGCTCCGGCGACGGCACCAGCGGGATCGCTTGGAGCTGCTTCGTGTTCAGATTCTTGTACTTGTCGCACACTGGAAAATGCGTGTGCGACGTGAGAGAGACCAATAAACGTAGGGTAGTCGGGTAGGGAGACTGAACGAGGTCCGGCGGAGTGGGAAAGAAAGAGGGAGGCGAAGCGGAAAACGGGAACAGGGAAAAACAGAAAGAGGGAAGAAAGAAGAGTAGATGTCTGGTGGTGAGATGGAGGAAAGATGAAAGAACGAAAGAGAAAAGAAGAGGAAAGAGGATATAAGAAAGAGGAAAAGTGTAATTAGTTGCAGTACTTACTCCTCTCGGAGATCGCGATGTACCGCCGCCTCTGCACTTCGCTCATGCTGTCCTCGTCAGGCCCCGTGATCAGCTCCGGCGAGGAGTCCACCGGGAACCGTACCGGCGTCGCCTCCGTCGTCTTCTTGGTCTCGGCCGGTCTTCTAGTCGGCGGTCTGTTGGTGTTCGGCGGTCTCCTGTCGTCCACGTTGGCCGGCCTCACGCCCGGTCTGCTGAGGAACGGGTTCTGCGTGGTGTGCCGGTTGGAGTTGTTCGGTCTGCTGCTGCTGTCGCGGTTTGGGTATACCGGTAACCTGTTCTCGTCGTCTCTTCTCTTCTCTTCCGCGAAGGTTATGGCGTCGTTGTAGTTGACCCTGGACGGTACATTCCCACGGTGACCATCTTTGCCGTTGGCGGCGACCTCCCTCGCTGTGTACCTTGAATTGGTCTGCTTGTCGACGGGTGGTTTGCTGGTCTTCTGTCGGTGACCCTCGACCGCTGGTGACCTTTCCGTGGAGCCTCTCTGGTTATTGCTCCGTTGTCGGTTCGAGGCTCTGGGTCTGCCCGTCGTGAGGATCTCGAACGGTGAGGTTTCGGTGTAGCTGGTGTAGGAGTGGACGATCGGCTGCAGCGCTTGGAATATATCTGAAAGGTGAGCGAGTACATCCTCACGTGTAACTGTTACTGTTATCCGGCTCGGAGGACCATGCAGTCGATATTACTGAGAAGAAAGTTGACATTTTACGTCTCATGACGACTAGGACGTGGTGCTGTGTAAATCATATTAATCAGCTGTTCATGAGCTGTATCACTTAATATCGAGTGAACGTTTTTTTTTTTAAAAAAAATATTATTTCATCGCGGTTATTACAATAATGAATATATCTCAGTGCTTGTATATGATTTTGGTCCAAAGTCCTTAAAACCGGTTCAACCGGAGCTCTATACGGGTTTTACTTTTTTTAAATGCATTTTCATTTCGTTGTCTTGCAAACAGCATTCAAATAGATGGAATCTCGATAGTGTGGGAAAAGGTCCCACAAGTGGGTATAACGTGTGGGCAATTTGGTATGGGCAGTTGCCTTCTCCGTGATCATGACTCACCATAGAATTGCGCGAACGCGGCCGGAGTCAGGGCGATGACGGCGAGGGCCAAGACGATCCTGTCCCGAAGCATATTGTCATCTTACGTAACTGAAAAAAAGTGTACACTCGAAATTAGGTGATGTCACGTGTCAACGGTTATGAACTTAAAACATTCCCACACTACTCCCACACTTGAAGTTCGCTGTTAGATTTAGCTGCAGTGTATCAACTTTAACTTGGATCAGACAATTTACTTAAACGTTCAGCCGACAGACGCCCACTGCTGGACATAGCACTCCCCCTCCCAAAGATCTCCACATCGATCGGTTCCACCTAACAACCGTTAGTATGTACTAAATGACCTGTCGTTAGCAAATGCTGGTCTCACCACGACTCTGGCCCTATGCTTATAATCCTCGATTCCCAGCAGTGGGTACTTATAGTGGGACAGTAAAAAAATATTATCACGTCAAGGGAAGCTACTGGATGCAGTCACCGCAGGACGGAGTTGTGTGGCAAGTATATGTCCAATAGTGGGAACACATAGTTGGAAATAAAAGTAATTATGAAGATCTAGGTAATTTTGGAGTCTAGGAAAGTGATCAGAGCAAGACAGAATTGTGAGTGTATGCCCAGCAGTGGGAATATATAAAGGGAAATAAAAAAGCAACTATATAGTTTAGGAAGCTTACTGGATACCGTTGTAGCTGGAATAATTAATGCCGGAGGTCTACGTCCAGCAGTGGGCTTCTCGAAATCTGACGATCTCTTTATTTGTAATATAGTCTTATTTATATTTAGGTTAGATATCAAAATATATTTGTTTTTTCTCTATTCACGTGTGGGATTGTGTAAATTTTCCACGGCGTGCGGGTAGACATAAATTATTGAAATAACGGCATTTGCATTTGAATAACGAAAACATAGCGCGATGGAGAATAGCCCCAATACTGCCATATGTAAGCAGCTCAGGACCGATCTATGCAGAGGTCTTTGGGGGAGACCTATGTCCAGCAGTGGACTTCTATAAGCTGATGGTGATGACGACGAAATTCAATAGCTGCAGCGCACTTATAACTGTAACAGTAACAATTGTGTACATATATATATATATATATATATATATATAAATATTACAACTTCCCGTTTCAAGAACATCCTGTAGATAACATATCAGCTGTTTGCACTCGTTCACTATTTACGTTATTAATAGTTTTATTGCAATGTAACTTCATTTGTCCAAGTGTTAATTCGGTTATATGAAGCGGGAAAGAGACAGCTATATATGTATACATAACGCGTGCGAGTGAGACGGGACGCACTCTCTGTATAGTAGCCCTATCACGCAAACCTTTCCCGCGCTTCAACCCGCACGCGCCATCACCTGAAGACTAGTCTCTGCACTGTATCTATCTCTCTCACTCTGAATATATGAAGAGAGAGAGAGATGGAAACGTTGACATGTATACCACATTGACACATCTTTCACATGCTTATCAATCTATTGAACAATCGCTCCCTCTCTCTCTCTCTCTCCAGTCTCCGCAGTATATCCGTCTCGCTCTATCACAAATCAACCATAACACAGTGAAACTGTAATGTCTCTGTTCATATTACCAGACGTAAGATGCCCACCGCTGGACGTGGGCTTACCGTAGAGATCTTCACGTAAATCGGAACTGTGAGGTGAATTTAAAAGCTTCCCGTGGATCTTTAACAGGTCTTTAAAATGTCTCCATCCTCCCTCCTCCCTTTTTTATTTTGTTTTACGTGGAGGTAATGCCTTCGCCTATCTACCCTCGCGGGGTTAGAGACAGGTTCCGTCGGACTTGCACCGACTGAAATCCCCACGATGTTCCACCAGTGTTGCTTTATGGCAGGGCCACGGGAAAGCTTTTGCACACCGTGACTCCGCCAGCGCCAGCTGCACCATGCAGCATTACCTCTTGGGGAAAACCACCCCTTTCCGCTTCTGTAAGGGCACACCGGGACACAGCGCGCCCTTCTCTCAGCCTCTTACAACCACTTGGGCAATGGATCAACGTCACCCAGAAATCATGGGGGCGAAGAGAGAAAAGTCTCCCTACTCCATGTGGCGGATCTGGTGTTGAGCTCCGCCGCCACCCGTTATGCGGCCGCGGAGGGTAGAGAGACCGGGACGCAATACCGGCACCACCTCGACTGCGAAGGGCAGTACAAGCCTATCTCTGCAGCCCACCGGCACACATCCAAAGTGAGCTCATGGAGCTCACCTGGAGCGGCTTCTGAACTCCACCACCACAATAAGACAGGAACTTGTTCGAAGGTCCACTGTCTTCCCTGCACCTCTCCCCGAGTCTTACAAGACCGCAGGTACCTGCGCAGCTCCTACTGCCAAACACTAGTGTGCAAACATTACTGTTATCCGGATCGTAGGATCATGCATATTATATCAATAATTTCACGATCACGTGCCGCAGTGTATATCATCCTAACAAAAAAACTTCATCTATCCCACTCTTTAACTAATAACGTGGGATCTTTGCCCAGCAGTGGACGATGACGATATAACCTCAAATGCTTTAAACTTCACAGTTAAAAGTTAACTTATTGAACTTTAACAATGGTTTAAGTTGAGGCGGAAGTTGAATAACCATTCCATTTCCTCGCAACTCTGACATTTTAAGTAATTTTAATCGGAGGTCAACTTAACGCTGTTTTAAAATGGCGGGCGAACATCTTCCGGTTGATCGTTGTATAATTATTAATCAACCGCAGAAAAGGAAGGTAGTTGTAAATTTTTTTTTGAATTTAAAACTACCGATGGTATTACTAAGACAATAGATTTCGAATGTAATGTCATACGTTTAAATTTTCGACGAGTTGAGTGAGGCCGTCACTTGATTGTAAGTGATACGCTTAAACAATGTGTGACTAGTTAGTATACTGCAACACAGTCGTGTCAGATGTTAAATTTCGTTACCGCAGCAATGTGTCAAGCTAGAAGTCTTACAAGCCGGATAACAGTAATTATCTCTCAGTTCGGCAGCGGGGATAGCTTTACGTGGGGGAAATGCCTACGCATACCCGTCCTCGCGGGGGCAAGGACGAGTTATATCGGACTTGCACCGACTAAAACCCGCACGATGTTCCGCCTCATCGCCATGATGGCAGGGTCACGGGAACGCGTGTGCGCACTCAACCGCGACCCTGCCGGCGCTGGCCGCTTGCGCGGCGCCACCTCGGAGGGAGGGATGAACCCTCCCAGGGCGCGCCGGAACATGCAGCGCGCCCCCTCCTCGACCTCATGCGTGTGCGGGCGACCGGTTTCCCCGAACCTGTCGCCCAGAGGCCATGGGAGCCACGGGAGAAAACCTCTCCCGGCTCCCCGCGGCGGAGAGATGTTAGGCCCGCCGCTACCTGTCAACGGCCGCGGAGGATAGGGAGAACGGCGCATCGCAATACCGAAACTCCTCTTCCCCCGCGGCCCCACCGCCGCCGCATCGCCGGTGCGACACCGGTTGGCCGCAAAGGGTACTCCCTCCGCAACCCCACCTCGGCTGCGAGAGGCGGTATGAAACCGCCCCTGCAGCCGGCCGCTGGAACAGCACACAGCCGCCCTTGCGGCCCCCGGCCGCTCCGGTGAGCTCCAGTTATCCCAACCGGTGCTCGAACCGGAAGCGGCCGCTTCGACCAGCCCTTCGCCGCGGGCCGGCCGGATGGGTTCCACTTGGCTTCACCGTGTACCGAACCACAGTTACTAAGCCCCTCCGCCACGACAAGGCGAGAACCCGTTGGAGGGGCAGCGGGGATAGTAGCAGCGGTGGTGCGTAGACAGTCTCCCACAACGGTCACCTACCAGCAAAGAGAGAGATGGTTTACCAGCGTAACAAACAGAGAATCGGAGAAGGTGTAAGTAGCTGATCATCACTGAGGAGTCACCATCATCACCATCGATACAGTAAAGGACACAATTACGTAAACGCAGCTGTTACTAGGCGCCATATAAAAATTTCTTTTATTGCGGCACTAATTGTTATATGGAGAGAGAAAGAGATAGCTATATATGTATAAATAAAGCGTGGGAGTGAGACGGAAGATGCTCTCTATATAGAATCCGCACAGAGCGACTTCTCGCACGCGCCGCGCCACACCGCGCCGCTAGTCACTACACTGTATTTCTCTCTCACTCTGAATGTATGAAGAGAGAGAGGGACAACTGTATATGTGTGTACAACGCGTGGGAGTGAGACGGAACGCGCTAACTGTGTAGTAACCGTACTGCGTCTACCCGTTCCCGCACCGACTGCTCTCCAAACGCGCAGTCTCACACTGCGCACCTAGTCCACACTCTGCGCTCTATCTCTCTCTATCACTCTGAATATATGAAGAAAGAGAGAGAGAGAGAGACGGAAACGTTGACATGTATAACACATTTGACTCGTCTGTCTCATTTTACTATATCAATCGATGAAGCGTTCCTCAATCAATCGAACAATCTCTCTCTCTCTCTCTACAGCCTCCGGAATATATCCGTCTCGTTCTCACACAAATAACCCTAACACAATGAAACTATAACGTCTAATCATCAATTCACATTATCAGACGAAAGATGCCCACAGCTGGACGTGGACTTACCTCAAAGATCTTCACATAGATCGGCACTATAATGTCCGAATTGGGAAGCTTCCCGTGGACCTTTAACATATCTTTAAAGTTCATCCACCACCAGCACCTTTTACCGAATCTTACAATAGCGATCACATACTACTCTGCTAAAGAGCAATCGTTCCCTCTCACTCTAACTACCGCATCAACACTACATCCGTCTCCCTCTCACCAATGAGCCGGCACCACACCACACTCAGCACGCGCACTACGTAAAACGGAATCTGCCGCCAGGCCGCGCACGGTACAGATATACGAATTTGTTTTTCGCCGCCGTATTAAATTGAACGCATTTTTTTTATTGCGTCCGCCATTTTAAATTTCTGCAACGCCGTAGTAAATGGCGGCCGACTGCGGTTAGTAATGAACAGGCCGCGATAATTGTTATTATTTATTTATATACTTCATCTATAGGTCTCTGTTGCTACAGACCGTCTAGGTAGGTTTTTTTTTACGTGGGGCAAATGCGTACACATACCCGTCCTCGCAGGGGTAAGGACTGGTTATGTCGGACTTGCACCGACTGAAACCCCCACGATGTTCCACGTCATCGCCTGGCGGCAGGGTCACGGGAACGCTTTCGCTCGCAACCTCCTCAAGTGCCCAGCAGTATCAGAGCTCGAGCTGTTGAAGGTCGCGGGCAGCTCAGGACCAATCGGTGTGGAAATCTTCGGAGGAGGCCTGCGTCCAGCTGCGGTGATCGGCTGTGCGCCGGTAAAAGCTCCATCGTAATCGGTTCAACCGATTACCCCGTACACCATTGACTAACGCCCCGCTGATTCACCCACCACATCCCATACCTGATCGCAATGAACCATCGAGAACTTTACCCTATCCAGATGAATATACACTGCAATAAGTCATCTGTATTCATAGGAAATGCGCACGCGCACACACACACACACATATATATATATATATATATAAGCAGTGGATCCTTAGAAGGAACCCACCCCTCCCCTTTTCCAAAAATTGTCTCTGTTGCTGGAGGCCGTTTGGCTATCACCGCAGATGCTGTTCCAACCGCTAAACAGTAACGTGTATCTGTCACTGTTATCCGGCTCGAAGGACCGTGAAGCTACTCAAGGTGCAGTGTATACCATCCTAACTAGCAGCGCATTCGCGTGGGTAAGAATATCACTTAAAGTAAACTCAACAAGAGATCTTTGCATAGATCATTATAGTGATTTATGTAATGCGCACGCACATTTAGCCAAAATGGCGGCGTTGAGTACATAATCACAATTTAATAGAGGCTTCGTACGCGAGCGGCACAAAAAGGGTGGGGGGCGGCGAGTGTAAATGTGGTGTCGTTGAAACGCTATTACGGGAACACGATCATCACTGGAATTATGGTGAACACGATGGACCAGTAGCATCTATCATTGAGATGGTCACACTGCACATGCCTTACTATTCGATAATAAAAAAAAGTTACTATAGGCTCCATATATACTCGTACCTTTGTCTTTCGTTCATAGTAAAAAAAAAAATTGATGCGGTAACGCAATGTACTTTAAAAAAAAAATTAGGCTCATTGCGCTGCAGTCCCGGGCTAGTGAGAACAGGAGTAAGGTAAGTCCTGACTGCCGTAGGCGACTAAAAGGGATTTTCAGGTTCGTGGGCTTTGAAGGTGGGGGCCTCATTGTGCACTAAGCGAGCCCGGGATGAGCGAGTACGAGGTGGTGCAGTCCTCGTCGTGCCAACGCGAGGATGTGCAGGAGGAGTACAACCACCTCCTGCGACTTGCTACAGGCGCAGTGCTGAAAGACAGTGGTGCGTTCCGAATAAGACCCCAGAGCCACCCGCAGCGCACTGAAGATGACCACCGGGGGGTTTTAGTAGGTAGAAACCCCAAATAACTTTGTGCTCCCCCCAAAAGCTTCTAGAAGATTTAGCCTCATATAACAAAAGGCTCCTTACACATGCGCTTTTGCCTTTTGCTTCGGAAATATAAAAAAAAATAGCTACATTAAAAGCGGTAAATTTGAATACGGAACATGATCATCTTTGTATCTACATAATTAAAGATGTATTCAACATTGTTACACAGATAAAAAAAGGACAATTAAGATTAAAATCTAACGAACAGCGGTAGTTAATATAAAAAAAAAAAAAAAAAAGTCAGATAATAAGAACCAGATCCTCTGAAGAAGCAGTGTATAAATCTTGTTTAATTTTGGAACATATTAAATTAATTACCATGTCAAACAACTATAGAGAAACGGTTTGTAATAAAGAAGGCTGTAAACCTAATGGTCCTTTGCCCTTTGTGTGCGATCATTTGAAAGAAGTTTATCCGACTGCGAATGATACGCTATATCTTTATATGACGCTACTTACTGTTTACATTAATACAGATTTTTGTATCGTAACGTAGTAATGTTGGAACTGTATGGTCGTTGGTCTTTGCCTACGTTCAAAGAGACTAATTAAAAAATTTATAAATAGGCTGTGTAAACCTTTGCCTTTGTCTATCTCGAAAAAAGCTATATAAGTCTACTTCTTACTAGGCAAGATTAAATAAATAAAATAGTTTAAATAGAAAATACAATACAACAGAATGAACTGTATCATGTTTAACCTTTGCCTTTCTCGAATGAAGAATAAAAAATAAATATGTTTTCAGAATAGGCTGTATCACCTTCAGCCTTTGTCTTCCTCGAAAGAGGCGAATTAAAAAAATGTATTTCGGAGAAAGATGATGATGCTCGCTGTACTACATTAAGCTCGTCGCAATGAAACAAAATATTAGTCTCGTTACTCCAGTGCACTAGTTATATCACCCTTCAAACCGGATCACAGCAATGTTCGTACAGTACTGTGTGTCGGCTGCAATAGGCGCTGCGGCGGTACCTAGACGGTCTCCGGCAACAGAGACACTACCACCAGTGATAGCTACAGCGTCCTTCAAACCGGATCACAGCAATGTCCGCACAGTACTGTGTGTCGGCTGCAATAGGCGCTGCGGCGGTACCTAGACGGTCTCCGGCAACAGAGACACTACCACCAGTGATAGCTACAGCGTCCTTCAAACCGGATCACAGCAATGTCCGCACAGTACTGTGTGTCGGCTGCAATAGGCGCTGCGGCGGTACCTAGACGGTCTCCGGCAACAGAGACACTACCACCAGTGATAGCTACAGCGTCCTTCAAACCGGATCACAGCAATGTCCGCACAGTACTGTGTGTCGGCTGCAATAGGCGCTGCGGCGGTACCTAGACGGTCTCCGGCAACAGAGACACTACCACCAGTGATAGCTACAGCGTCCTTCAAACCGGATCACAGCAATGTCCGCACAGTACTGTGTGTCGGCTGCAATAGGCGCTGCGGTGGTACCTAGACGGTCTCCGGCAACAGAGACACTACCACCAGTGATAGCTACAGCGTCCTTCAAACCGGATCACAGCAATGTCCGCACAGTACTGTGTGTCGGCTGCAATAGGCGCTGCGGCGGTACCTAGACGGTCTCCGGCAACAGAGACACTACCACCAGTGATAGCTACAGCGTCCTTCAAACCGGATCACAGCAATGTCCGCACAGTACTGTGTGTCGGCTGCAATAGGCGCTGCGGTGGTACCTAGACGGTCTCCGGCAACAGAGACACTACCACCAGTGATAGCTACAGCGTCCTTCAAACCGGATCACAGCAATGTCCGCACAGTACTGTGTGTCGGCTGCAATAGGCGCTGCGGCGGTACCTAGACGGTCTCCGGCAACAGAGACACTACCACCAGTGATAGCTACAGCGTCCTTCAAACCGGATCACAGCAATGTCCGCACAGTACTGTGTGTCGGCTGCAATAGGCGCTGCGGTGGTACCTAGACGGTCTCCGGCAACAGAGACACTACCACCAGTAATAGCTACAGCGTCCTTCAAACCGGATCACAGCAATGTCCGCACAGTACTGTGTGTCGGCTGCAATAGGCGCTGCGGCGGTACCTAAACGGTCTCCGGCAACAAAGACACTACCACCAGTAATAGCTACAGCGTCCTTCAAACCGGATCACAGCAATGTCCGCACAGTACTGTGTGTCGGCTGCAATAGGCGCTGCGGCGGTACCTAGACGGTCTCCGGCAACAGAGACACTACCACCAGTGATAGCTACAGCGTCTTTCAAACCGGATCACAACAATGTCCGCACAGTACTGTGTCGGCTGCAGTGTACGGTGCGCAGGTAACCCACCATCACAAAGGAACAATGCAATAGGCTGTACGCGCTACGACCTTTGACTAATGACACGCAATAAAAAAGCTCTTTGTCGTATACAGCGACCAAATTATATATATGATAACATTTTAACACAATTCAAAATGGCGCCGAAGACATTTGCGTAATTAATTGATTTAATAAATCGAGTATTTCCAGTTTTTTTTTATCCAAATAGTATTTATAATATTATTCTGTATATTAAATATATTCAAAATAACATATTTATATGTTGGGGGTTCCGCACAACAACCCACGGAACCCAACCTCATCAGTAGGTGGTGCAGCTCGCTAAGCAACAAATGCGACTCTGGATGCCGTCAATCAGCATTGGGCCAGCGTGGCGAGAAATGGCTCAAATCTCCTATACGTAAGCAGCTCAGGACCGACATATGTGGCGATGTGTGGGACAGGCCTATGTCCAGCAGTGGACATATGACGACGATGATATTTAATGAGGTAATATTATTTGTATGTGAATTGTGTTTAGTGATAGACATTGCCCATAAGGTGGAAGAAAGGCTTGGATGACCAGGTATATGATGGTAGGTGCGTGATATATCCAGCAGTGAATCCTTTGTGGTGGTAGTTCTGTTGCCGGAGACGGTCTGGTTACCATGACAGCGGTGCAGGGTACCTTCGCAGCCGAGGTGGAGTCGCAGAGGGAGAGGAGTGTCGGTAATACCTTTCGCCGCTCTCCCTACCCTCCGCGGCCGTGTATCGGCTGGCGAGACAGTCTAAGACCAGATCCGCCGCATGGATTCGAGAAAGTTTTTATCTCTTGGCTCCCATGACTTCTGGGTGACGGATTCCGCAGGATCCGCTGCTCAGGTGACGATAAGAAGTCAAGAGGAAGGCGCGTTGTATGTTGCGGAGACCGTCTAGGTACCGCCGCAGCTCGTATAGCAGCTGATACTGTACTGTACTGTGCGGACATTACTGTGATCCGGTTTGAAGGACGCTGTAGCTAGTGTAAGTACTGGAATAACGAGACTCAACTTATATGACAAGACGAGGAGCGCAATGCGGTGCTGAGCACACCATCTTAACTAGCGCCATTTTATAGCCAGGTGTATCACTTAACATCAGGTGATGGTATAGTCTCCTGGCTTCGTTCATAAAAAAACAACGAAAGGCTATATATATATATATACGTTGTAGTGTATATACTCTCTGGTACGGTAGGTAATATTTCTCCACATCGATTTCCTTAAACAAAATAATAGTTATCCTTCAAGATCATGATGATGGGAAACCCCGGATATTGACACAGCAACTATACACTACTATATATAGATAAAAAAAATACTACCGGTTTCTAGTAAGAATGTTTACACCACACCGCATTATGATTGTAGTCTTTTAAATCCCATTAATGCAGTAACTTCACTAGCCACATGCCCCTTCGAGCCGGATAACGGAAATGTTCGCCACACTGCCACATCAGTTATCAAGTGTAAGTATGATAATATTTTATATATCAATATTATTTAGGATCCATGATGTTTGTGCCTTTGCCTTTACAAAGAATTAAAACTGTCGATTGAATGACAAATGGTGGACTGTTATGGCTCTATATATATATTCTATTATTGGCTCAAGGCACAGCAATGGTGGTGATGGTGTAATGTTCACTGGTGGTAGTGTCTCTGTTGCTGACCGTCTACGTAGTGCTACCATTACTGTGATCCGGTTGGAAGGACCAATAGCTAGTGTAATTACTGGGGCAATGAGCGCAAAGTGGTGCAGTGTATAACATCTTAACTAAAGCCATGTTGTTATTGGTGTATCACTTACCATCAGGTAAATGTACCGCTCGTCTTAATTGAAAAAAAAAAAAACTACCACCAAACAAATCCGCGGAATCGTACTAAGGTATGTTTTAAGGGGGTGAGTTGTTTCGTGACTGAGCCAGAGCGAGGATATAGAAGAGGAAGTATCAAGATTTGTTGAAATTATAAACAAGTACATGTAATAACTCACCCTCCTCCGTGATGTGATGATCGCACAAATCGAAACTGACACACACAATAATAATAATAATAATAAACACTATTAACTAATAACAACAACGATATTAATCAATATCCAACCCTCAATAATTATTATAATAATTAAATTAATCAGATAATAAAACTTTATTCAATATGGCCGACGTGTTTCTTTGGCGCGCTCGCAATTGTCACTGGAGCGTGCGGAGACTTACTAACGACGAACAGGTTTCGGAACCTAGTATTTACGCCCTAGTACGCGCACCGTGTGCCAAAGACAACAGTCTTGAGTATATAATACTTAAACATTTTTATATGATTTAATCCTGTAAGATTATTTGTAGTTTTTTTTATGGTATTATTTACTCCATGTTAATGTATGTATTAGATAGAGATGATATAATTTGTATTATTTTACATGTCTTCGATACTTGGAGCAGGAGCTCCAAGTATCTCTATACAGATTTTAATATTGACTAAATTTAAAAAAATTAACTAATTTCTATGCTTTTGTCGCGTGTTGTGTGTGTGTCAGAAGAAATGAGTATAAGGTAATAAAGCATCAGCCAGTTTTTGTTAATTTATAGAATAATCCAACAGAAACCTATACAGTAATAGTCTGTCTTTAAGTCGGTTCCCTCAATGCTGAGGGTCGTGACTCCTTACCGATAACCTGTTCTAGATGATGTTACGCCAATCAGCGTCATATACAGTTGTTTCAATGGTCTCCCTCCATCACCTGGTTTTTGGTTCCGTCGGACTTCTTACCATCAAAATCTTGCGAGTAACGACAAGTTTCTACAAGTCATTTCCCTGCTATTTTCTGTTAAAATGGACTGATAGTATGGCTGAAGTTAGTATCTCGGTTTTAAACAGTCGATTTTGTTCTTTATTGCATTTAGTTTAAGTTATAATTTTCCATTTACAAATATAAATACTTTAAAGTATTTCAATACTTAGTTTCCACCACTGGTATTAAATACTTGCACCGTCGGGTTTTTATGATTAAGTGTTGTGTGGAAGAAAAACTAGTTTACTATAATGTTGAAGACGCTAGGGTTGTCAAAAAAATATAACAAAAATATATATAATTCTTTTTATATAATTAAATAACGGGACGAATGGCATGTCCACCTGATGGTAAGTAATACTCCCGTCCATAGCATGGCGCTGATTAAGGTGGTATGTACAGCACCATATTGCGCTCGTCGCCTGAGACATATGTTGAATCTCGTTACCCTAGTATTTACAGTAGCTGCAGCGCCTTTCAAACCGGAACACAATAATGTTTGGACAGTACTGTTATCAATTAACATTTCTTTGAAGATGATGTCCAGAACAGAAGGTGGTGATGCATGCACTTGGCTAGTGACAGTATGTTGTCTTCTCATTCAGCAGTGGATTGGAGAAGTATATGTAAAATAGTGTATATGTCACTATCAGCCGTACGACGTCCACAGCTGGACATGGGCCTCCACATAGGTTTCCCACATTGATCGGGTTGGGATTCGATGGGGAGATTTGGGCCATTCCCCACCACGCTGGGCCCACGCGGATAGGTGTAAGCCACAGCCTCGTCTGTTTAACAGGCTGCACCACAGACTGGAGAGGTTGGTTTGTCTCCCGTGTACTGCCGCGCGACACCCCTTACACCCCTACCATATATGCAATTTTTTTTTATTAATTTAGTACGCAAGTCGACTATTATTGGCATTTAAACGAAAACCTTTTTGTAATGATTCACGAGGTAACCGCAGGGTAAAAAAGAAAACTCGCCGGCGCCATCCCTACCGCCGACGCCATTTTAAATACGCATGCGATCTGCGCGCGCTCAACTCAGCTGATCACGTCCCCAAGTCATAGGAGGTAGCGATTTCTTAACCAGCCAATAGAACTTTAGCTCATCGTAGTCGTACTGGTTTTCGTGTTTCCTCTATCACTCGATGTAAAGTGTTGTAATCGCGCAGCCGTTTGTTCATTTTTTTTTAATTTAAATGATCAGTGCTTGATCATGTATCCACCTGGTGGTAACCGGTGATGTGGCGGGCTGCACCGCGAGCTGGTGAGGTTGGCTTGGATCCTGTGAGCTGTAGTGGAGGAACCCTCACCCCTAGATTGATTGGTTAATCATTTTACTGACGATATGTCTCTGTTGTTGCATACCGTGGAGACATTACTGTGATCCGGTTTGACGGACGTTATAGCTATCACTGGTGGTAGATCTTTATTGCCGGAGACTGCAGCCGATACAGTACTGTGCGAATATTACTGTGATCTTGTTTGAGAAGCGTTGAGTCTCGATACAACTAATAATTACACTATCTATAGCGCCCTTTAAACCGGAACACAGTAATGTTTGTCGGCTGCAATAGACGCTGCGGTGGCAACAGAGACACTAACACCAATAATAGTTACAGCGCCCTTCAAACCGGATCACAGCAATGTCTCGCACAGCACTGTGTGTCGACTGCAACATGCGCTGCGGTAGTAACTAGACAGTCTGCAGTAACAGAAACACTAGCACCAGTGATAGCTACAGGGTCCTTCAAACCGGAAGCCGGAATAATTAACATTGTTTTAATGAAACCGCTCGTCGCCCGTGGCGCGCGGCACACGCCGGCCGGCTGCGGCAGTGTTCCCCGTCGCGGTGAGGATGGAAACTACACCATCTTTGAATACCGTCCACTCATTACCTGATGTGATGCTGTGTATCCCTGATTGCATGTTCAGCATGTCCAGCAGTGGACGTCCAGCGGCTGACGCTGATGATGACGATGATATATTTATTCACCCTTTTTTTATACTAGGAAGCTACGAGACGAGCGGGACGGTCACCTGATGGTAAGTGATACGCGCGACATAACGTGGCGGTAATTAGGATGATATATACTGCATCACATGCTCGTCGCTTTAGAGGTAAGATATTAAGACTCGTTACCCCAGTAATTACACTACCTACAGCGCCCTTCAAACCGGATCACAGTCCGCACAGTACTGTGTGTCGGCTGGAAGAGTCGCTGCGGTGGTACCTAGACTGTCTCCAGTAACAGAGACATTACCAGCGTTAGTAGCTATAACGTCCTTCAAACCGGATCACAGCAATGTCTCCACGGTCTGCAACAACAGAGACATGTCGTCAGTAAAATCATTAACCAGTCAATCTAGGGGTAAGGGTTCCTCCACCACAGCTCATCGGATTTAGGCCAACCTCACCAGCTCGCGGTGCAGCCTCCGGCTCCCTCCGCGTGTGGTGTGGCAGGGCCTTTACTTTTCACTTCTTCCCGCGTACCAATCTCTCGTTATCTCCTATCTGCCGCTCTCTGCTCTTCTTACACACCTCATTTCTCCTACCACTCTACATCCCAGTGCCTTCTTCCATTCCTCTCCTGAGCGGAGACCGTCGCCTCGTCCGTCTCCACGAACCGCAAGAAACCTGAAACACCCAGAACTTGTTCTGCATCAGTTTCTGCTTTCCCTCACTTGGCTGTACTTGGCTGTACACTCATCAGTGAGGCGACAGCTTCCACATTTCCCCTTCCTTCCCAACTCCATTTCTCATTCTGCTCTTTCTCTCCCCTATAAGGGAGATAATCATGTGCACCAAGGTTGGTCCGCAGGGTCACAAAGGCACGAGGGATTCTCCTTGAGTTTGAACCTGCGCAGGTATTCAGAGCATCCCTCGTGCCCCGTGAACGTTTGGACCAGAGCCGTTTCCAGCTCCAGCCGGCGCCGTGTTCGATAGGCGGATACCACGTTTGGGAATAGGTCCGCGTTGTTGAAGCCGTCGTACCTTCCACGTACCTCCTGTTCCACTCGTCGAGCGTCTTCAGCCTGAGCTGTCGCTTGACGAATGGAACAGGGCACCAACCGGCACTACGTCAGCGTGGCGGAAAATGGCCCAAATCTCCCCCCGTATGAAGCCTCCACGATAACCGTTAGTGTCCAGCAGTACCGGACGCCATGCCATGCCATGTATATGGAGATCTTTAGGTGAAGTCTACGTCCAGCAGTGGACGTCTATCGGCTGATGAAGATTACATATATATTTGTATTTGTGAACGAAATTGTTAGAGAGAGACGTTCGAGAGTGAAAGAGACGGAGCTACGCAGACGGACGCCATTTGCAAATGAGTGATGCATATTTGTAACGAACCAATATGTTGATATCGGTAATCGTGTCATCCACGAGCTCGTGGCACGCACCGGGAACAATCCAGTGCACGATTGTTCGCAGTGTGAGGACTTTCACTTATTCTTATTGTCGTCTTCCATCAGCTCAGCTCCGGGCGATAGAATTTCAATTGTGTCAGCGAACAATGAGCGGGTGAGGTTTTTGTTACATAACTTGCATTCTCTTGGTCAGCTATGCAAACAGGAGGATTCGAATTCATCTTCATCGTCGTCATTGCTAGCAGCATATGATCGATTCTCCAGATCTTTGCTCCACCAGGGACGCTATTCTTCATTCAAGGAGAATCCTATTTCTTCAGTCGTCAGATATTCCCGCCATTTGGCCTGCCGTCATCTAACATCCGTTGGGAGGTGATAAATTAAAAACAAATAAAGATATGCAGAAGAAAGCCAATAAAACTTTATAAATAATAAAAGAAATAAATTTGTAAAATCAGTATTAGAGAGATATTAAAGTTAATAAATAAACGGTGCACCGATTATTGAGCGTGCAGTATGGACTATCATCCTATTATTAACTGATAGAAACCCACTGCTGGACATGTGCCTTCCCCAAAGACCTTCACACCGGTCGCAAAACAAAGTTACATATTTTTTTACGTAATACGTAATATTATGAATTCTTTTAAAGCGCCTGTTAATTTTAAATAGCAAATTACTAAAAAATAATCATGCTATATTAAACACACAGGTGCAATAAAAAAGTTTTGTTAATATTTAAAATAATTTTGTAATTAATTTCACCACTTATTTGATATTCTTTAATAATTAGAAGAAGTATATTTAATCAGAAAATAAACAAATTTAATTCTTTAAGTTTTTATCGTAATTACTTAAGTTTTCCTTTTCTACTTTGAATCTTTATTTGTATTCTATATAAATAATTTGAATAGTTTTACAATAAAATTAATTTATTGTAACCTATATTTATGATAAATAATAATTATACACTATTACAGTGAATCGTGGTATAAAAGGATCACTTCTTGCTCAATGAATTTCTCTTTAAATAATCAAACTGTTATTTGTTCACAATAATTTATTGGTAGGTATTTATTGCACAGACTAGACCCGCAACACCTGAGTAGTAAGCAAACATTACTCTATACTAATAGGAAAGGCACTGTAGTTAGTGAAATTAGTAGGGTATGGTAGACATGTTCTGCTACCGAACAGCTACCGTTACGTGAACGCGCCGCTTATCTTGTCGTTCAGCGCCAGAGAAGATTAATTACCATAAAACAATTAGAATTATCTTTTCTATTATTAGAGATAATATTGTAACGCATAAAAACTAATTATAATTAATATCTGCAATAAATTAACATTATCAGTAAACTAATACATTGTCACCCTTACTCTTCGAAACTAACAATTATTAAACTAAATTCTACGGAAACAAGTTACTGAACCAAAAACTAATCGCCATAACTGGGAAATTATTCAGAGTCTAGAACATTCGTCTAATGGAGTTTATGGATTCATTGGTCCGTTTTCAGCGACAGACACACGTCTCCCTTGTGCGTACAGCCCCACGGAATCCGCCTTCTTGGCTCCGTTCCCCGTGAACAGCTCCTCGATCTCCGTCAGAGTTTTGTCCTTAGTCTCCGGCAGGTACCGCCACAGCAGCAGGAAGCAGGTAACGGTCACCGCGCCGTAGAACAGGAACGCGCCGTCCAAGCCCATCGTCCTGAATATCAGCGGCGCGACTTTCACAGTGCACGCCAGCAGTAACTGGAACAGTAAGGCAGTGAGCAGCACCGATAAAGATTTGAACCTGGAAGGTATCAGCTCGCTGTATATCGAAGAGTTCAAGGTCATCGGCCCGCAGCTGATTGGTATCGAATAGCAGGCGAGCAGGAGTATTGACACAACCTTATGCTCTTTGATGATGGATACCTTAACTAGATAGAGGTAAAGAGATATGAGGAAGAGGAACACGATTCCGGTCCCGGAGGAGGAGAAGAATAGTGTTCTCCTTTTCAAGACCCTGGTCAGCAAGGAGCCCATGTACATTCCGAAGACGGTGAGCCCGTCCAGTGTCAGCATGCCGACGTACGCGGCCGACTCGTTCTCCGTCATCTTCTTGATGATGTCCAGCGCGTAGATGTTGAAGACGAACTTGCCGGAGAAGTGGTACTGGATCACCAATAAAAGGCATATCAGCAATGGCTTGTAGAACTCCTTTTTGGTGAACGACTTCAAATTGATCTCTCTCCATTTGGACTTGCTGCGTCTGTTGTTCTTCTTCTCCATTTCTATCAGGCACTCCAGTTCCTTCATAGCGCTGTCGCTGGTGCCGTACAGCCAGACGAAGGCCTTCTTGCAGTCGTCGTACCTTCCTTTACTAGCGAGCCAGTAAGGAGATTCGGGCCAACTGAGCGAGATGAAAGCGTATAAGGACAGGATGATGCCAGGGTACGCGATACACTTCCAGTGGAAGAAGGTGCCAATGGCGTTGGAAGCCCATATCCCGCACATAATCGACGTGGACTTGATGGCGATGAATACGCCTCTGTTCCCGGGGCTCGTGTACTCGGTGATCAGGATGATGTTGTTAGTGAACGAGGTCGCGAAATTGATTCCCATGAAGATTTGGCTGATCAACAGCTGGACCGGGCTCCGACTGGTGTAAAAGAGGATGATGGCAGTTATGCTGAAGCAGTTTGTGACGATGAAGATCTTTCTGCGGCCCAAATACCTCGCAGCGACGGCCAGCGCGAACAGGGTCGGCAGAGCGGCGAAGCCTGACGCGGAGCCTGGAGAGGAGTTATTTAACAATAAGGTAAGCTGTTTATAAGTATAGAACTTTTCAATGTTGTTGGTTTCATGATCACAGTCCAGGTGGAAGTAATGGACACAGGGAATGGTTACTTATATAATAATGATGTCATTTTACATAACCACGACGCCATCTCCTCAGTGATGAAGGCGGTGGAGTTGGCCTCCCTCCTCAGCTGGGGTATGTAGACGGTCGGCGCGCCGATGCTCTGCCCGATCACGAAGAACGTCGACCAGACGGCGGTGCTGACGTACAACTGGAAGACGGTCCAAGAAGAATACAAGGTAGGAGTTTTGCAGCACGTTTTTGAACCTCAGAACCAACAAAGCGGACGAAAGAACCAATAAAATTTAACGGGCGCGGCGTTAATAAGAATTGAATGTTAAGCGGGTGCAGCGTAAATAAGAATTGAATGTTAAGCGGGTGCAGCGTAAATAAGAATTGAATGTTAAGCGGGTGCAGCGTAAATAAGAATTGAATGTTAAGTGGGTGCAGCGTAAATAAGAATTGAATGTTAAGCGGGTGTAGCGTAAATAAGAATTGAATGTTAAGCGGGTGTAGCGTAAATAAGAATTGAATGTTAAGCGGGTGCAGCGTAAATAAGAATTGAATGTTAAGCGGGTGCAGCGTAAATAAGAATTGAATGTTAAGCGGGTGCAGCGTAAATAAGAATTGAATGTTAAGCGGGTGTAGCGTAAATAAGAATTGAATGTTAAGCGGGTGTAGCGTAAATAAGAATTGAATGTTAAGCGGGTGTAGCGTAAATAAGAATTGAATGTTAAGTGGGTGCAGCGTAAATAAGAATTGAATGTTAAGCGGGTGCAGCGTAAATAAGAATTGAATGTTAAGCGGGTGTAGCGTAAATAAGAATTGAATGTTAAGCGGGTGTAGCGTAAATAAGAATTGAATGTTAAGCGGGTGCAGCGTAAATAAGAATTGAATGTTAAGCGGGTGCAGCGTAAATAAGAATTGAATGTTAAGCGGGTGCAGCGTAAATAAGAATTGAATGTTAAGCGGGTGCAGCGTAAATAAGAATTGAATGTTAAGCGGGTGCAGCGTAAATAAGAATTGAATGTTAAGCGGGTGCAGCGTAAATAAGAATTGAATGTTAAGCGGGTGCAGCGTAAATAAGAATTGAATGTTAAGCGGGTGCAGCGTAAATAAGAATTGAATGTTAAGCGGGTGCAGCGTAAATAAGAATTGAATGTTAAGCGGGTGCAGCGTAAATAAGAATTGAATGTTAAGCGGGTCGCGCAGGCGCAGTCGCGCAGTCACTTCGCCACCAGCCCGCGCCTAGTTTCGTTGTCGCTGTGCCGCTGTCCGTATTGTCGCGGATAAACCATTCCTATTCTCTACAGCTGTTACAACTCGTGCAGAACCCATCGCCAGCACCGTCCCAAGCTGCTGCCGTCCACTGCTGGTCATACGTTACAACCTTGTCCACTTGCGGCCAACGATTTCTCTAATCTCCATCACGTCGTCTCTAGTCAAGGTACTGCCAGCTCCATCAGCGACAGACTTTGGCCGTCCCGTCGACGCGTTCACACAAACTCACCTGCCTGAGAAAGTACTTCCAACCGGTTTCGTCGCTCCTCGCCACCAGCTCGGAGTACCGACAGCCCTCCATACTGCACCGGGCACGACGGCGGAGTGGAGTCTCCCTGATCGTTATCTCCACCGCAGACGCGTAACGAAGCGACATTTGCGTTTCATTAATTCACCACTCTTAGGGATCCGTCGGCGGATGTTGAAACATCACCATTTTTATTTACCACAACCTGATGGTGAGAGATGCATTCTTTACGCTGCAACACGTTAACATCATCGCTTCACACGTGGGACGTCCGGTAATGTCTTCTCAGTACCGTCGGGCATCAGACACGGTCGACGATGAAGGACTCTCACCACCCACCACCCACCATCTACCCTCTTACCACCATCCAACAGCCGACATTTCTAACCAGCGACAACAAACGAAGCATTGACTAGTTCCGTTTAGAAAATATACACAACACAGTATGTTGGTAGTAGGGGGTGTAAGGGGTCTCGCACAACAGCTCACGGAACCCAAACCTAATATCCCCTCCTACATACGACAGCCCTAGTGCCCGGCGGTACAGAGGGCCATGCTGACTGTGTCTGAAGATGTTTGAGAGAATGAGAATAATTTAAAAAATTATCTAGTTTTTTTTTTTACAACAAAGCTGCGGAGCTGTTGCCCAAAAATTTAAAAAAAAAACAAACGCTACATTAATGGAGGGAAAATGGCAATTATATATACGTATTGAATAATGGAGACATTGTGGCTTGTGCAAATAATTATATGGGTCAGTGACTGCTCCACGTGATCAGCGGTGACGAGGCGGTTGGTGGTGGAGCGCGCTGGTGGTGGTGGTGTGGTGGTGTGGTGCCATCTCCATCATCACGTCTCTTTTAGGTTATAATTGATATAAAGAGAATATTTCAGTGCAATAGATAATAGTGGTGATTACCCAGCAAAGGCTCCAACGCGAACAAAAAAACTTAAAAAAATTGCTTCATTCATCATCATCATCAGCCGATGTCCACTGCTGGACATACGGCTCCCACAAGGATTCTCACATCGATCAGCTAAGCATTCACATGGAGGGAATTAAGCGATTTCCCGCCACGGCCGAAGCGGGTCGCTGGGAGCTAGAGCCTCGTCTGTTCATTAGCCGGCTGCACCACGAGCTGGTGAGGTTCAGTTGTGTATGAGAATCCTTATCATCAATTAGTATTCACCGCGCTTACTACGGAACCAGTAAACAGGTTCTTACTGATACGAAGGCGACGGTAAAATATTGTGGAAATAAAACTATTACTTATTGAACGTGTTCGACAATTATCCACGTGCAGTCCATGCGCGAGGTGTGAGGAGTCACGGCACCCGCGCCAGCCTCACCAGCCCGCGGTCCGGCCTGCCAACCATCAGACGAGGCGCTGGCTCCCACCGACCCGCACTGGGCAAGCGTGCAAGGAAACGGCTTAAAACCTCATGTACGTGGGCGGCTCAGAACCTGGTGGAAGACCGTGTCCAGCAGTGGGCATCTGTCGACTATAAAGAATCCCCTATAGCTTTGAAATTACAACCACTACTTGAAGCTTAAGTTTTGTATTACTGGTGGCAGATGTCTGCTGCTGAAACCGGGGAGGTAAGTACCACCGCAGCATCTGCTTCTGCCGCCAAACAGTACAGTGCAAATTTTGTCCGGTTTAAAGGGTGCTGTAGCAAGTGTAATTACTGGGGTAACGAGACTCGATATCAGATCTCTCAAGCGACGGGAACAATATGGTGCGGTACATCATCTTAACTAGCGCAGCGTTGTTATGGGCGTATCACTTACCATCAGATGAATCTCCACCTCATCTCGCCACTTAAAAAAAAAGAAATAAATTCAGTTCCAAGAAACGTTGCACGAAACCTTGGCTTCCACCACTCCCATAAGTTTAAAATGCTGATATTGGTACTTGTGTCATCAACGAGCTCGCGGCACGCACCTGGAGCATTCCAGTGCACGATTGCTTTGTGAGGACTTCCACTTGTTTCCATTGTCGTCTTGCATCAGCTCCGCTCCCGGTGATAGAATTTCAATTGTGTCAGCGGACAATGGGCGCGCGGGCTCGTGCAGCCGACACAACCCGCATTCCCCAGGGCCGCTACGCGAACGAGATCATTTGTATTCATCATCATCGTCGTCATTGCTAACAGCATATGATCTACCAGAGAGGCTGTTCTTCATTAAGGAAGAATCTTGTTTCTTTAGTGGGCAGATTTTCCCGTCATCTCACATCAGCAGGGAGGTGATAGATTAAAAACAAAAGAAAATATGTAAATGAAAAACAAATAATAATAGAAATAACTAAAATTATGCATTTAGTATTAGGGAGATATTAATGTTATTAAATAACCGTTAATTATTGAGCGCAAAGTTTGGCCCTTTGTCTGTAGCTATAGATGTACCAACCTATCATCTCATTATTAACTGATAGAAGCCTTCATCTTCTTGATGATCTCCAGGGCGTAGATGTTGAGGAAGAACTTGCCGGAGAAGTGATACTGGATCACCAATAAAAAACATATCAGCAATGGCTTGTAGAACTCCTTTTTGGTGAACGACTTCAAATTGATTTCTCTCCATTTGGACTAGCTGCGTCTGTTGTTCTCCTTCTCCATTTCTATCAGGCAATCCAGTTCCTTCATAGCACTACTGGACTTCACATCGATAGGCCCTGGGCGTATACAAAGTTACATAGTTTTTATGTATTATTAGCAAATTATTCTTTAAAGGGCCTGTCAATTGTGAATAGCAAATTTGCCAAAAATAATCTAGCTATATCAAATACGCAGGCGCAAATCAATTAGTTTTGTTAATATTTAAAATTATTTGATTATTAATTTAAATACTTATTTGATAATATTTAATTATTATAAGAGATATATTTAATGTAAAAATAAACAAATTTTAAATTTTAATCTTTTGATGTTAGTTATCACAGTATAGTTAAAATGAATGTTGTCAACATACAAACTGTAATATGTGATTCAATTGTATTGATTATAATTATTGAGGTATTTTTTTATTTTGGAATCTTTATTGATACTGTGTGTAAATAATTTGTACAATTTTGCAATAAAATAATTTTATTCTAACCTATATTTATGATAAATAATAATTATACATAATTACAGTAAAACGCATTAATAGATGATTACTTCTTGCTTGATAAACTGTAAATAATCAAACTGTTAATTGTTTACAATAGTTTATTGGTAGGTATTTATTGCACAGACTAGACCCGCAGCACCTGAGTAGTAAGCAAACATTACTCTATACTAATAGGAAAGGCACTGTAGTTAGTGGAATTATTGGGGTATAGTAGACTTGTTCTGCTGGCGAACAGCTACCGTTACGTGAACGTCTTTGTCGCCTTTACTCTTCGAAATGAACAATTATTGAAATAAATTTTACGGAAACAAGTCACCGAGCAAACACAAAATGGCGATAATAAATAAGTACTTTTTGTTTTCAACATTCACGTGATTGTAAGTGATACGCCTGCGCAAGCGCTGGTTAGGTTGGTACACGACACCACGTTGCGCTCTTCGCCGCACACTGAGACGTTGCGTCTCGTTGCCGCAGTTACTACGCTACATTATTAGCTGCAGCACCCTTCGAACCGGATCGCAGTAATGTCTGCACGGTGCTGCCTGTCGGCTGCGGTGGTACCTACCTGGACGGCGTGCAGCAACAGGCTACCACCAGTACAAAGTAATAATTAATAGAGTCTACGATATTCTTCTAATGGAGTTTATGGATTGACTGGTTCCGTTTCCAGCGAGAGACAAGCCTTCTTGGCTCCGTTCCCCGTGAACAGCTCCTCGATCTCCGTCAGAGTTTTGTCCTTAGTCTCCGGCAGGTACCGCCACAGCAGCAGGAAGCAGGTAACGGTCACCGCGCCGTAGAACAGGAACGCGCCGTCCAAGCCCATCGTCCTGAATATCAGCGGCGCGACTTTCACAGTGCACGCCAGCAGTAGCTGGAACAGTAAGGCAGTGAGCAGCACCGATAAAGATTTGAACCTGGAAGGTATCAGCTCGCTGTATATCGAACAGTTCAAGGTCATCGGCCCGCAGCTGATTGGTATCGAATAGCAGGCGAGCAGGAGTATTGACACAACCTTATGCTCTTTGATGATGGATACCTTAACTAGATAGAGGTAAAGAGATATGAGGAAGAGGAACACGATTCCGGTCCCGGAGGAGGAGAAGAATAGTGTTCTCCTTTTCAAGACCCTGGTCAGCAAGGAGCCCATGTACATTCCGAAGACGGTGAGCCCGTCCAGTGTCAGCATGCCGACGTACGCGGCCGACTCATTCTCCGTCATCTTCTTGATGATGTCCAGCGCGTAGATGTTGAAGACGAACTTGCCGGAGAAGTGGTACTGGATCACCAATATAAGGCATATCAGCAATGGCTTGTAGAACTCCTGTTTGGTGAACGACTTCAAATTGATTTCTCTCCATTTGGACTTGCTGCGTCTGTTGTTCTCTTTCTCCATTTCTATCAGGCAATCCAGTTCCTTCATAGCGCTGTCGCTGGTGCCGTACAGCCAGACGAAGGCCTTCTTGCAGTCGTCGTACCTTCCTTTACTAGCGAGCCAGTAAGGAGATTCGGGCCAGCTGAGCGAGATGAAAGCGTATAAGGACAGGATGATGCCAGGGTACGCGATACACTTCCAGTGGAAGAAGGTGCCAATGGCGTTGGAAGCCCATATCCCGCACATAATCGACGTGGACTTGATGGCGAGGAACACGCCTCTGTTCCCGGGGCTCGTGTACTCGGTGATCAGGATGATGTTGTTAGTGAACGAGGTCGCGTAGTTCGTTCCCATGATGATTTGGCTGGCCAACAGCTGGACCGGGCTCCGGCTGGTGTAGAAGACGATGATGGCGATTATGCTGAAGCAGTTTGTGACGATGAAGATCTTTCTGCGGCCCATATACCTCGCAGCGACGGCCAGCGCGAACAGGGTCGGCAGAGCGGCGAAGCCTGACGCGGAGCCTGGAGAGGAGTTGACGAATAACTTGGTTAATCTCCTTATCAATATAAAAGTTTTCAGTGCTGGTGATTTCAAGGATAGTCCAGGTGGAAGTGTTCGTGAATGAGAATATCCTTCTGTCCGGACCATCGTCAGCTCGCAGGCAGTGGTGACTTGTACAACATGGGTGTTATCTCACATAGCCACGACGCCATCTCCTCAGTGATGAAGGCGGTGGAGTTGGCCTCCCTCCTCAGCTGGGGTATGTAGACGGTCGGCGCGCCGATGCTCTGCCCGATCACGAAGAACGTCGACCAGACACCGGTGCTGACGTACAACTGGAAGACCGTCTGATGGTGAACATCAATGGGAAACTATCACCAATCTACAAAATCATCACACGATACTAAGTGAATAAGGTTATTTAGCTCACCGACACCGGATCCGCCAACCCTGACTCCGGTTAAGCTGCTGGAAAAGGAGGAGTTGGGCAGGAGGGAGCTAGCCAAGATTATTCAGGCATTCGGATATACTCACAGTTGGAATAAAGCGACGCTGTTACGACGGAAAACAAAATGGCGGTAGTTCCTTTTATATATAATTAAGCGAGGAGACGAGGCGGGGGGGGACGATCACCTGATAGTGAGTGTTACGCTAACCGGTCAGGGTTTAAAAATGTCAGGTAATCTAAACTACCTAGAACTAAAGAGCTAGTATTTTAAATGGCTTTTTGGCTTTGATTCAGAATATGTGGTCGCGTTCGGTGATGACTAAAATTGGTCTTGGTCTTGGTCTTCTTCATCAGCTGACAGACGTCCACTGTTGGACATACGCTTCCTCTAAAGATCTCCACGTCGATCGGTCATGCGCCTGCCCGCGTTCAACTGCTTCCTGCGATCTTTTAAAGAAGATCTTATGGGGGGAGGATTTAGGTAATTTCCTACCACGCTGACGCAATGTGGGTTGGTGCAATTGGTCTTGGCCTTGGTGATCAAAAGATTAAGACTTATTATGCTAGAGTAAGACCGATTTAATGAACAAAATATTTTATACACTAAGATCAATATCAAGACTAAAGAGGCGAGACCTAGGATGGTGAAGTCTTGGTGTTGTTCCTGCTTAGCTCATGACTTGTTGCAACATGTACTTATACAGGGTGTAAGGTAACAGGTGTAAAGCTGTGTATGTGTTAAAGTCTAGCTCGTGTCCTATCTACCTGTGTATGGAGTACAGCATACAGACACAGCGCTGCTAAATAATTAACTGACATTACTCTGGTCCGGTTCAAAGGGCGGTATACCCAGTATAATTACTGGGGTAACGAGACTTAACATTATACACTTTAAAGCGACGATCATATAGTGTAATGTATACCATCCTAATTAGCAACAAATGAGCGAACAAATCGTTTGTTTTGAAATCCATAGATGGCGCTGAAATAAACAAGTTGAAATGTGTAAAAGTGTCCTGCCTATGTATGTATGTATGTATGTATGGAGTACAGCATACAGACGCGGCGCTGCTGGAGTTAGTCATTTATTGAATATATTACTAAAAATTCTCCATTTTCTAGGAAATAATTCAATAATTATATTTCTTAATTATTTCCACACAAATTTCAATGTAATAATAATTGTTTAATAATTGTTTTACTTAATGAAATGAATAATGATCAGTGAGAGGCGGAACTATTGAATTAGTTCGTTTGCAAGCGGCGACAGGGAACAACAAGCCGCCATACTTACATTGTCACTTAACGCTAAAGTTGAATATTTATTTATAAACAATACTTAACGCGCACATAAATAAGTAGCCGACTTCAACGCGGAGCCGACGGGGGTAAGTAAGTACATCAAGTTACTAGAAGTTACACAAAATAATTACTTTACGTACTGAGTGAGTAGTACAGTTAAACTGTAACTAGTTCCTTGCGCAGGCGCACGTTGTCGTTGTTTTTAATTATGAATAGTTTCTGTTTTCCAAACACAAATACATTTAATTGCAATGGCGGATTGCGGTGATGGAGAATGAGCTGACATCTTCTGTTGTTGTGGACTTGGTGATGGAGAGTCTTTACAAGCAAGAAGAGGATATCAGCTACGTGTTCCAAATGGTCACCTACCAAGTCATGGAGTCTGCTGCAGCGTGCAGCAGAAGCGATACTGAAGGGGGAGAAGGAATCATAGACTATTTCGTTATAGACCCGCCTACGTCAACCAGGGTCGTGGTAAGGTTGCTGGGTTTAACGCAATGGAAGGAGTGGTTTACTGCGCATACGGCAAGGCCCTACCCCTACCGTTATACACCGGTCCAGGCCCTGGAGGAAGGTGACCCTGCAATATTACACTTCTGCAGTTTCATGCTGCATGCAGACTTGGAAAATAATGATTATTTCACCAAAATATTGTGGACTGATGAATTGAAGTTTGACAGACACGGCATCACAAATATTCGTAGTAGTGATTGTTGGGCTCTGCGAGCTGAACATCCTCACGTGATTGGAGTACGGAGCTCATCAGCGAAGATTCTCCGTAAACGTGAGGATGGGCATAATTGATAGACCCAGTCTTCGTGCCCAACAATTTAAATGAGGAGACGTGCGAAGATTTTCCTCGAGATAATTTTTTTAATTATCTGGAGGGTATACCGTTGCAAACCAGAAGAGAAATGCTGTCCAGCATCACAGTTGTCGCGCCCATGTTCGTCTCGACGTAAGACGGTGGTTGCACACTACTCTTCTTCAGCGCTGGATTGTCCGAGTCGGAGCAACACCGTGGTCATCGTAAGCCTCAGCACCCAGCATCATATCCTCGCCCTCCACCGTCGCCGTGAACGTCAACGGACTGACCTGCCTGAGGAAGTACTTCCACTCGGTCCCAGCGCCGCTCACCGCCAGCTCGGAGTACCGGCACTGTTCCATGCTCCACGACGCACGACGGCCGACTGCTGCCTGCCCAGCAACCGCGCGCTCACCACCAGCTGCACCTGTGTTGAATTAACAAATCATTGCTAGGGATCCGTAGACTGATACACGACCATATATATATATATATATACAGCGGTCTACAGCAACAGAGACACTACCACCTGTAATAGCTACAGCGTCCTTCAAACCGGATCACAGTACTGTGTCGGCTGCAATAGGCGCTGCGGTGGTACTTACCTAGACGGTCTGCGGCAACAGAGCCCTGTCACCGGAAAGCAGGTGACGCTCTGCCCGTGCCATCGCATCTCCACGCCGGCAGGGGTAAGTTCGCAGGTCCGCTGCCACAGAGCGCGTGTACTCGGGCTGGACAAGGAATAACACAATAGACGTTCCGGAGGATACTTCGCGGACACGTGTCTCTCTAATGCGTCACAAACAACAACCCTCTGTGACGCACGTGTCGCCACTAGTGTCCGGTGCTGCGTCCGAGTGCACAGACACAACTACTAATTGCATTGCCGTCTCCCGCCACGCTCAAAAACAATGATGCATTATTAAGGCCAGACTGACATTCGCATGTCCTCGTGCATCCATCCGCATCCAGGGTCACCTGCAAACAAAACACACAACTGGAGAGCGCGTCTGGACATGCACGTCCATCGCATCAACTACACGCATGCGCATAGTACGACAAGTAAACTCAGGCGCCCCTTCAACCAGCAACCGCCTCCTCGCGATGACATGCATCAGGCGAAACTCACCGATGGTGTTCACCTTAATGGGGTGTTTGAGGTCTCTGGCGATCAAGATGGGGTTCTCATCGCTAACGACCCTGATGAAAACATTGGCTGGGCGTGATCTCCGGTCATAGGAGTACTCATGAGACTGATAGGGTCTGCATGAAGGAGACCCCGGGCGAGCTATTCGAACAAAGCGTCAGCGAGGCCGCGGTTGTTCCGAACGGAGTTCCCGCAACCCCTCCAAAGGTAACCACCGAGGGGAATTTAATGGGGAAAAGATTTTGACAACTCTGACTTCCTCGTAGAAGGCAGAGTGTCTTTTCGAACATTCTGCGCCTCCCCTAACCCCCCGAAACCAAACAAAAAAGTCGGAGCTCATCGGCGACCTCATTCGCCAGTAACGTACGTCACACCTCCACACGTCCACACGCTCTCGCAATTGAAGCGATCCGGAACCTCAATCCGCATAAGCCAGTGCCTTAGACCATTCCTCTGCCGCCCAGCTCATACGCAAGCCGCAGTCGCTGAGGCTGTTCAGCGATACTGATGCACCGTTATATCTATATATACTTAAAGAAGTGCGGAACCCGAGTGCATTATATACAGACGGAAACTTGTCATTGAAGTTTCAGCTGTTCCAACAGATGTTCGTAGTTTAATTTTAGGGCACGTGGCGTTACGTTTGCTTTAAAAAAAGAATTATAAATAACAGATTTAAGAAAAAAAGTGTTTACGCGTATATTTAATTTAATTGAGGGTGGACCTTGACGGTCACCGTCAACAGAGATCTACCTTCAGTATACACTAGTTACCAGCTCCACATAATCCTACCATCACTAAACTTAGTATTTATTTTTGAATAAGCGCCATCTATTGACAAAATGAAGCATTAACACGGCGCCATCTTGTTTGTCTCGTATTATTAGAAAGTTGTACAACTTAACCAAGTTTTATTAGACAAGGACGAGATAGTCTATAATCGATTACGAAACTGTTCGATTATCGATTACTATTTTCATATAATACGTTATCGTTACATGTATAATTATGCTGTAATCAAATAGCAATATCGATTTCCTTTGTCTGTTGGTCTTTACTCATCTCTGAGGATCGTGATCAATGCTGGGGTTGCTGTATGGCGCGGAGGATCTGCCTTCACCGGTTCCTGTGTTCATTACGTTGATGTGACGTTTTTGTGCACCGGAAATACCCCCTCCACCTACTAGGTGTACAGACGACATAAAAAGAATCGCTGAGAATCACTGGACACATTACAAGAGACCTATGTCCAGCTGCGGACGTCCATCGGTGGAAATGATGATGACGATATTTCTTTTAATTGCACGAATAAAACAATTATACTTGTTTTTAAAAAAGTTAATTACTTAGTTAATTTATTAAGTAGCTTCGCTTAGAAACTTAACTTTTAACTTGATACAACTTTCCCTTAATTATTTTGAATCGTTGATTTATTTTATATCAAAATCGATTTTTGATAGTCTGTAGCTCTTGGGCGCCTGTCAATTCAGGAAGTGTTTTTTATTAAGGATGATGATCAGTGTTGTGATGGTCCTTCGAACCGGATGTTTTTTTATTCTACGAAGCAACGATACGCCAGTGTAGACATTAATTTGCTGAGTAGACAGTAACGGCAGTGGATTTACAACTTGGTAGGCATTGGAACCGTGGAGCTCGCTGCGAGGCCGTCGCCCGCTGCGCTGCAGGGGGGAAAGTTAGTACTTAACTCCGTTCCCCACCCACCGAAGACCTTTTAAACTTAATTGCAACTTAATTACGCGATAAGTTAAACATAACCAAACTAATAACCAAATATTTCTTATAAATTTTTTTTATATAACTAAGCTTCAAGACGAGCGAGACATTCACTTGATTTTAAGTGATACGCCCGCCCACAGCGAGGAGCTGGTTAGGTTACACAGCATCACATTGCGTTCGTCACCGGAGATACAGCATCATAAGTCTCGTCACCCCAGTAATTACCAGCTGCAACGCCCTTCGAACCGGAACGCAGCATGGGTAATACTTACTTTAGACGAGTGTAATGTTCGTCTGGTGATGCCGCCTCCTACTCCAGCTCCTCAGTTCATTCCCCTAGGTCGTGTCATCGACCTCCGCTCACCCGAGCAGCTCACGCCACGTATCCTTCATCCCCTCTCGTTCCATTTCCGTTTCCGTTAACGGCTAAGCCGAACGCGTAAACAAGTGGAAAATCCCCGAGCGTCGGTAACTTGACCCAGTGGCCGCCATCGCTGAGCACCAGGCAGCGGGCGCCGATCACGCGATGCTTAATTGCACCAGGTCAGTTTCACTCGGACGCGCGGCCAGTGTACCGCCAGGACGATGGCGCGCTGGTCGCTACTCCTGCTGCCGCTGGCCGGGGCGGTCATCTACGACGTGTTCACCGGGCAGCCGGTGCCCTCCAACATACCCATGACAAACAGCAGCAGCGGTCTGTCGGAGCAGATGCGGATGTTCTTCGGGATAAGGCCGTGAGTAGACCTTGAGATAGCGTCGACGGTGGAGCACGTGGCAGCTGCAACCGCTGGTCCATCTCCCTTCCACACGGCAGCTGGAACGGCTGTAGTGTCATCCTCTGATATGGCAGCTGGAACAGCCGGTCCATCTCTCTCCCAAATGGTAACTGGAACGACTGATCCATCTCCTTCTGATATGGCAGCTGGAATGGCTGAACTATCATCCTCTGATATGGTAGCTGGAACAGCCGGTCCATCTCCCTTCTACACGGCAGCTGGAACGGCTGAAGTATCATCCTCTGATATGGTAGCTGGAACAGCCGGTCCATCTCCCTTCTACACGGCAGCTGGAACGGCTGAAGTATCATCCTCTGATATGGCAGCTGGAACAGCCGGTCCATCTCTCTCCTAAATGGTATCTGGAACGGCTGATCCATCTCCCTCTGATATAGCAGCTGGGACAGCTGGAACGGCTGAACTATCATCCTCTGATATAGCAGCTGGGACTGCTGAACGAGCACAATGCGGCGCAATGTTATCATCCTAACTAGCGCCACGATACAGGTGAGTCCATCACTTGCCATCAGGTGAAAGTCTCACTGGTCTCCTCGCTTGGCCCGCAGTAGGCGACTAAGGAGATCTTCGTGTGCGGAGAAGATGAGGGTGGAAAGCAAAATCCAAATCTTCCTGAAGAGACTTCGAGATCAATGATGAGGTTTTGTGTGGTGGTCATTACTCTGTTCCACTGACACAAAAAGGTGTTCGGTGACCGCAGCTGGTGCACGCTGGACCTGCCGGCGTGTTCCCCGTTCGAGCCGCGGAGAGTCGACGGCAGCTGCAACAACCTGCACAACCCGCAGCGCGGCGCCACCCTCACGCCCTACCACCGCATGCTGCCGCCCAACCACGCGATAGACGGCCGCCCACGCACCTCCACCACCGGCCAGCCGCTGCCCAACAGCAGGGCGCTGCGTGTCGCCCTCATGTCCGACGGCCGCGCCCACAGCCGCCAGTTCACCCAGCTGATGACTTACATCAGCGTCGTGATCACCGGCGACGTCACGTCCGTGCACGACACCGTCAACTACGTGATCTTCACGACCACCTGCTGCGCGCCGGGCGGCCGGCTGAACCCGTCCTGCATGCCCATCGACGTGCCGCCCGACGACATCCACCTGAGGAGCAGCAGCACGCGCTGCCTCAATCTCACCAGGGCCATCACCTACCAGAACATCGGCTGCGCATCCACCGCCCTCCCGCCGGAAAGGGTCAGTTCCGCCCCCATTTTAAATTTAGCAAATCTCGGTCTTACGAAGAGCTGATGCCTTCACCTCGTTTCCAGATCAACACGTCTCCGCCGATGTTGGACTTGTCCATAATGTACGGCAACGACCTGGACAGCGTGCAGCGCACGCGGCTGATGGTGGGCGGGCTCCTTCGCTCCGAATTCTTCGAGGGAAAGGAGTGGCCTCCCGGTGGTAGCCCCTTGTGCTTCCTGAACCAGCCGCCCGAAGAGAACTACTGTTACAATGCTGGTAAGTATGTCCTGCCTTCAATATTCATCTCCAAGATAGTCCTGATGACGATATTACACCTGTCGATGGTATCAAGAGTCTATGGCATCCGCCAAGCCCATAATCAGCTTTGTGGCTAATTCCTCACCAGGTCACATCGGCATGAACGCTCTCATCGGCATCCAGCTGATAACCTTGTGGCATTACCGCATGCACAACCAGGTCGCGAGGAGCCTGCAGCAGATGAACCCGTGCTGGGGGGACGAGCAGCTGTTCCAAACGGCGAGGGACATCAACATCGCTTACTACCAGCACATTGTGTACTACGACCTGATGCCGACGATACTCGGTGAGTCGCTCCAAGCTTAGCCAGCACGTCGGCGGCTGAACCGATTTCCGGGCCGCCATTTTATCGAGCAGGTGATTATTCAGCAGTAAACTGTTTTGATCGCAATTACGCAGTAATGAGATAATTATAATGAGTCATTACCGGGAGGCTGAAGTGAAACTGTTCTAGTTGATTGTGGGGGGAAAGAGACGGATATACTGCGGAGGCTGCCGGGAGAGAGACATGAGAGCGATTGTTCGACTGTTTCGCGTTATCGATTGAATTAGTATCTAATAAAGGAGGCGAGTCAAAAGTGGTACACGTGTCAATAATTCTGTCTCTCTCTCGCTCCATATAATCAGAGTGAGAGGAAGATACAGTGTAGAGATTAGTATATGGAAACAAGATGTACTCGACAATTTTTTTTTTTTAAATCCCCTACGTGACGGGACAAGTGAACGATCACCTGATGTCGAGTGATACGCCCGCCAATAACACGGCGCTAGTGAGGATGGTACAGTACCACATCGCGCGCGCCGCGGGGGGCAAGATGTCGAGTTCACTGTACCCCAGTAAATTCATTAACTACAGCGCCCTTCAAACCGGATCACTGTACTGTCTGTCGGTTGCTATACGAGCTGCGGCGGTATCCAGACGCCTATGGCACCGACACAGCACTGTGCGGATATTATTGTGATCCGGTTTGGAGGACCATGTAACCAGTGCAATTACCGCAGTAAGGAGACTGAACGTCTCAGAGCCACGAACGCAGAGCGTTGCAGTCACTCAACATCGGGTGATCGTCCAGCTCGTCCGGTCGCTTAGTTCATTAACAAATAATAACCAGGTGCGGAGGTGCTGCTGAAGAACGGCGTGATCTTCCACACTGACCAGCACGTGGACGACTACGAGGACTCCCTGGTGCCGTCCGTTAGCATCGAGTACGTGATAGGCACCAGGTGGTTCCACTCCATGCAGGAGGGTCGTCTCCAGTGAGTGCACTTGTCCAACCAAACGAGGAGCCGCGCGGACGGTCACCTGATGGTAAGTGATGCGCCCGCACGTAACGACGCCACGCTACTTAAGATGGTGTACGCTATACTACACACTGAGCTCAGTCTCGTTACCTCAGTAATTACACTAGCTACAGCGCCCTTCAAACCGGATCACAGCAATGTCCGCACAGTACTGTGTGTCGGCTGCAATAGGCGCTGCGGCGGTACCTAGACGGTCTGCGGCAACAGAGACACTACCACCAGTGATAGCTACAGCGCCCTTCAAACCGGATCACAGCAATGTCCGCACAGTACTGTGTGTCGGCTGCAATAGGCGCTGCGGCGGTACCTAGACGGTCTCTGGCAACAGAGACACTACCACCAGTGATAGCTACAGCGCCCTTCAAACCGGATCACAGCAATGTCCGCACAGTACTGTGTGTCGGCTGCAATAGGCGCTGCGGCGGTACCTAGACGGTCTGCGGCAACAGAGACACTACCACCAGTGATAGCTACAGCGTCCTTCAAACCGGATCACAGCAATGTCCGCACAGTACTGTGTGTCGGCTGCAATAGGCGCTGCGGCGGTACCTAGACGGTCTGCGGCAACAGAGACACTACCACCAGTGATACGTGATACATCCGGTGAGCATGGACTGTGTACCAAGTGGCTGAGCTGATGACGTAACTTTTCCGCAGGCTGTTCGACGGCCAGGGCAAGCTCGTGGAGCAGTACCACGTGGTGGACTACACGCTGCGCACGGGCGCGCTGCGGAACAGCACCACGATGGCGGGCATCACGCAGGGCGCCTTCCGGCAGCCGAGCGCCGACAACGATCACTTGTTCGATCCCGAGGTTAGGTCCTACGCAAAGCTAGCTCGCTAGTACTCGTGGACACTACTGTACTGTCATCCGGTTTGAAGGGCGTTATAACCACTACCGCCCGTAAATCTCTGCTGCTGCAGATCGTCTAGTTATCTACCACCGCAGCGCCTATTGCAGACGACAGACATTAGTGTGATCCGGTTTGAAGGACGCTGTACCAAATTAATTAAAAGGGTAAGGACACTCAACTTCTTGTCTCAGGCGACGAGCGCAATGTGGTGCAGTATATATTATCCTAACTAGCGCCACGTTGTTACGGGAAGGCGTATCACTTACCATCAGGCGAACGTCCCGCTCGTCTCTTCGTTTCATTGAATAAAAACAATTCTCTAGCTACAAGGTCCTTCGAGCCCGATTACAGTAATAAGCGCAATTAAACTGGGGCAGCGACGGTACGTACCTACATGGGCCGTGCTGCAAATTGGACTCTGATCCGGATCTGTCGCCATCAGATGGGCGAGCGGGTCCTCGGGCCCCTGCAGGCCGTCTCCGACGTGAGCGCGAGCGACATCATGAAGGGCCGGGACGTGGGACTCCCCTCCTACAACCGCTACCGGAAGCACTGCGGCCTTCCCGTCGCGAACACCTTCGAAGACCTCTACGCATGGATACCTAAGGATGTGAGTACACACACCATCAGATTGTTAGTCTATTCTTGTATGCGCCATATATGGCTGGTCTCTCTTGCTACCTATGTAATCCGGTTTGAAGGACCAATAGCTATTACTGGGAAGGTCACTCTAAGCAGGTACCAACGCAACGTCCATTTCTGCCGCCAGATAATTGTGTGAAAATATTACTGTGATCCGGTTCGAAGGGCGCTGTGGCTAGTCAAATTACTGAGGTAACGTGACTTATCTGTAAAAGTGATGAGCGCAATGTGCATTGTACGCCCCCCAGTAGCACCGCGTTGGCGCGTCACTCACTATTAGGTGAAGGACTTGCTCGTCTCATCGCTTGGTGATACAAAAAAGGACATTTTTGCAGACTTTTTTTTTACTTAATGTAATCGGAAAATGTGCTGCTTAGCAGTAAGGGTGGAAGGACTCCTCTTTTGTATGTGATCAGGTAGCGAAAGGGGGCACTAGTTAGTTCTAGAAGTAGTTATGATGCCCCTCGTGACGCCCCGAGGGGCCAAGGTTGTAGTACAAATGTCATGCAGTCCTGACTTCCTCCGAGAGGAATGGAAACTTTAAACGAACTCTTTCCCAACAGAACATAACAATGATAGCTGCTTTGAGGGTAGGCAGATAAACAGTTTGAGGGTAAGGTAACAAATTTCAGAGTGAGTAGATAAACAACATGGGGGTAGATAGATAATCTATTTTAGGGCGAACAGATGAACAGTTTGACAGCGAGAAGATAAACTATTCTTGGATAAGCAGGTAAACAGTTTGAGGGTAGATGTATAAACGGTTGTAGGATGAGAATACAAATAGTTTGGGGGTAGGTAGACAAATGGATGAACTCCATGGTAGATAATAAATAATGAAATGAAAACCTATTCTTTCTCCGACCCCCACCCCCACTCCCACCCCCAGCAAGTGGACGTCATGGTGAGGAGCTACGAGTCAGTGCAGGATGTGGACCTGCTTGCCGGGATCCTCGTGGAGAAAGCGATGCCGGGCGCGGTGATGGGCCCGACCCTAGCCTGCATCATGATCGACCAGCTGCTGCGCTGGAGGAGGGCCGACAGGTTCTGGTACGAGAACTCGATACATCCTGGAGCGTTCACACCAGGTGAGCCTGCAACCACCGCTCCACTTGCACCTTCGAACGATGCTAAGGATGAACGGCATCTGGACCGAGCCACGTTTTATATTATTCTATTGTAGGGAGCGACGGGACGCGCGCGGTCACCTGATAACGAGTGATACCGCCGCTCACAACGAGGTGGCGCTAGTTAGGACGATTTACCCTGCACCACATTGCGCCCGTCGCTTTGAGACATGAGATGTCGACTGTCGATACCCCAGTAATTCCACTAGACACAGCGCCCTTCAAACCCGAACACAGTTATATCTACAGAGTACTGTTGGTCGACTGTAACAGGCACTGCGATAGTTCCTACCCAGACCTTTTTCTTTTCATCGGGGAGGCAAGCTTCCGTAAAGGTACCCTGCTTCTGGGGGGAAGACAAGGTTGTGTGGCATCTTTACCCACTAAAACCCGGTGGTTATCTTTAGTGCATTCTGGGAGGTCCCTAGATGTCCTAGGGAACGCCCCGGTGTCTTCCAGCACTGCGCCTGTACCAAGTCGCAGGAGGTGGTTGTACTCCTCCTGCACATCCTCGGGTTGGTACGACGAGGACTGGACCACCTCGTACTCGTTCATCCCGGGCTCGCTTAGTGCACAATGAGGCCACGAAGTTGAGAATCCTTTTAGTCGCCTTCCACAACAGTTAGGGCTTACCTTATTGTTCCTAGCCCGAGCCTGGCTGGAGGGCTATGGCAGCACAGTCTTACCACCAGTAAATATATCATCACCGCCAGTACGTGTCTGTATATTTGTAGAGCAACTTGGCGAAATAAGGAAGATGAGCATGGCGCGGCTGATGTGCGAGAGCGCAGACTCCGTGCGACGCATACAGCCGTACGCCTTCCTGCTGCCGACGCTCGGGTATCACGTTGTCTGGACTTTTTTTATTCGCGAAGGACAAGGATGACCTTTCATAAATCCACAAATTCATTTCTTTTTTATTCCATTAAACGACGAGATGAGCGGCACGTTCGTCTGATGGTAAGTGATGCCCCTGCCCATAACGACGTGGTACTAGTTGGAATGGTACCACGTTGCGCGCGTCACCATGACACAGGATGTTATGTATACCAGCTACAACAGTAATTAGTACTAAATAATGTAGCAACCTTTTTTTTTGATAAAATTATATACTTTTAAATAATTTCATTTAAAGTGTTTCAATTATTTAGTTTTTTTTTATAGGGTTACATTGACATTTCGAGATGCAGTTATTTAAGTTATAATATTTTATTATTATTTTAGGAACAAGATTGTCGATTGTTCGAGTATTCCCCGCCCCAACCTGGAGGCGTGGCGCGATCAGAGGTGTTTGCTCAATAAAACTCCAATGCAACCAAATAAATAACGTCGGTGTAACGCAAAAAAAATAATAATTTTATTTTTATAATTAATATAATCTCTAATTATTTTAATCTCAACATATAAATAAACATAATATATTTAATTTAATAAATGCAATAAAAAAAATCGAATGTTTTATTTGTTATCATTTATGGATGTAGTTAACAGCTTAATAATACAAATTATAATAACATGTTAAACGTTTTTATTACCTAAAAACTTAAAAATAAAATCTTTTGGGGTAGAAGTTATTATAAAAAAATTATTGTGTTTTAAATTGAAATTATAAATAAAGAGGTAGCAATAAAATTATTAAAGTTGAATTTATGGCAGAAAGAACTGTACGCTAGGCGTTTGCAAGTGACATTAAAAAGTTGTACATCTATTTTGCGGTTGGCGCCAAAACATTTGTATAATGTCAAAAACTTTCAAGGGTCTTCAGTTGTTCATTATTTTCATTGATTTCATGGTTTTGAAGATTGATTTGATTTTCAAGATTATATTGTATTTATGTTAAAAACAACACAATGGTAAGAACTAGAGCTTCAGTAGCTGCTAAAGGTAATCATAAAGCAAATAACATTTGTTTTTAAATATTCGTATTGTCAATTCACTATAGATCACTGTATATATATATGTTATTATAAGTTTAATAAAATCTAAACATATTAACACATGTAATAATATTTACAGAGGGTTTTGCATATTTTTTATTTGTAAAATGGATATAAATATGAGAAGTTGTGATAAAAAAATTACTTATATAGGATTATAATAGGATAGGATATTAATAGGAATCATCATGCAGAACGAGCAAGCATTTACATATAATACTGTTAAATTTATAGCTTTCAAACATTGTAGAACATTCTTATATACCTAACAATCTGTGCCCGAGTTTGATGTGCACAACTTTTATAGTTTGGTATTCAACAATATTTAAGACAGTTATTTAATTACATGTACACACAAATTTTTAAAATTTACTATATTGGTATGTATAATATAAGTTTCTTAAAGTTAATATGTTTTTTCACCAGTATCGTCAGGTAAAAGCAGTAAGGCGAGAAGTAATGTTGCATCACATTTTTATCCAGGCCCATCAGGTAATATATAGATATTCTTTACACATAGTTCCTAGAAGCTAGATGTTAAATAGCACCATTGTTTCACAAACTTTGACAGTTCTATGTTAATACTCAAGTAATATTTTAATATATTCCTCCTCTGGAAAAATCTTTATGGAGATATATCCAGAATATTCTATGCAGGATAGTGGTTTAATGTTTCAATTGCTTGTCCGACTAGAGAAGCAGTTAATGTGATATTTAATTAAGAGTGAATTGTTTAAATTTTCATAAATAATAATTTTGAATCAATGTTCTCCAAATATTTATGAAATATAGAATCCTGTTGCAGCAGTTTTATTGTCAGTACACTATAGGAGTTTGGTTCCATTTGATGAAGGTCCGCCTTGTCTTGCTATAACCGATGTACCAATATGTAACATTTTAAACTGTTCCGAGTCATCAAAAATTATTTCAACTTTTTTATCATTTAATTTGATTAACCTTTACAAAACTGTTCATCAGGTGAACGCAAGGGCTCGTCAAGAAGCTACATCGGTGGTAATCCCGTATGCCCCAGAGAGACTCCGATATGGCAGAGGCCCATAACCAATTTCTTCCCATCTAAAACACCCTACAAGGACTCGGATACAGATGGAACTGATGACGAGTCAGGTCAGTTAAGCTGTGTACACAAGTTTTTAAGTTTTTCTTCATATCAGTCATCAATGTGGACTGTTTTTGTTACCAAGTAGTAGTGCGCAAATATTAACTGTGCTCAGAAATATACCTCAATGTGATGCTGTGCAGCGCCACATTGTTATGGCTGGGTATATCACTTAACACCAGGTGAACCCCTTCGTCTCCTTGCATGAAAATGACTACTGTCATAATCATCTCATGTATCAAATCATCAAATATGTTCTGGTATGTTAACTAGTCTCGTGTGCTGGTCTCTCCGTCTTGTGAATGAATATCCATTTCTCATTCGGATCTATGAGGAACACTAACGTTACTTGCAATCTAGATTATTTGTATATCCTAACATAATTTATTTTACTGGTGCTGTGTGAACGTCCTGAGTAGAGTAAGAGAGGGAGTGGAGTAACAATATGACGTTAATATATAATCATGCAGGAGCGAGCAAAGGGAAACCCAGGCGGAACGTCATCGAGTCCGACGGCGAGGAGTGCGAAGCACCCTTCGCTTACGAAGACGACACACCCAAAAACACGGAGCTGGACGAGTCCATACCGCTGGAGCCGCTGACGGGCGAGAACAGTCACAAAATCGACGAGTACTACCTGAAGAAAAACAAGGGTAAGGGTAAGAAGACCAAGGATAACGAAGAACGCAGTGCACAAAACCTGAAGAGGACTCTCGATGAAAGCAGCACAGATGAGGATTGTGAGCATCCGAGCAAGAGGACCAAGACTGAGGAATCACCATCAGACTGAGTATAGCTTGAATATGATGCATGGTCTCAATTGTTTCATTTCCATCATAATTTATGTCGACCATAGACAAGGGTTGTGTAAGGATATTAAGACAGCCAGCACAAGGCATGCATTACTGTCTTCACCATGTTGAAGAAGTATCACTTACCACATGGTGACATCCAAACAACTCTGTCTCAAAATGTTCTCGAGTGTCTTCTCTGAAGTATTTCCTTAGGTTGTCTCTGGATGATTGCAACGCTTGTCTATGGTCAAACTGAACCATGATGCAAACGAAATGTGTTCTAAGTGATCGCCACCGCAACTTTCAAATTGTGACCACGCTAAGTTAAAGACTTAATTTAGCCAAATGACAGGCTCCTCGGTCCAAATCTAGATTTAGTTATCTCTGACTGTCTGTGACTTAGTGCCTAGGAGATCTAATTGTAATAAGTACAGCGAAGTTATTTTTAAGTTTCAACCCACCCTCTAATATTACTAGTAATAATTTAAATATTTAATGTACGCGAGGGTAGTTCTAAAATCTACCCTCTCTAGATACGGACAACACCAAATATTCGTAAATAATTAATTACTTCTGAGATTACCTTTGTGTGAGGATTCTGGACAATATAAATGGGGGTACTTTCGTTTTATGTTTACATGTTACCATGTTACACAGTTTGTGTTGAATCGTAATTAGTAATTTAATATTGATATACCCACAGCGCAAGTTCAAAGTGAGGGTAATTTAATACGAAATTAGTGCATGGCAACACTAAAATAGGAGTGATACCATATTATATGACAACACCAAAATAAAAGAAATTCCATATTAAACATGTACACGGCAACACCGAAATACAAGTGATTCCATGGCAACACCAAAATTAAAGTGATTAATGTTATATATGTATAGTAACACCAAAAAGAAGATAATTTAATACGAAGTTTGTGCATGGCAACACCAAACTAAAAGTGATTCCACATTATTTATGGCAACACTAAAAAAAAAAATCCATGTTACGTACGTATACGGCAACACCAAATTACGGGTGATTCCAGTTTCTTATGATAATGTGATTTTAGATGTACTAATCATTGACTTTTCCCACCATTTTCTGATTTTTTTTTTTTAATTCGAAACTGTTAAAGGTATTACAATGTGGAGCCTAAGAATTAATTTGTTTGACATTTTCTTCTCCGTTGCTCTGCTGGTTATCCGGACGTCCGGAACTGGGTCTAGATTTTTAAGGTTTCCTCGAACTTCTGTACGGTCTAGGCTAGGTATTACCGGTGACTGTGATATTACGTGTAACCTAAAAGCTGTGCAATTGTCCGTCGTCATGGCAACAAGTTGACTCGACTAAGTCGGAGTTCTCCCGCGTCAGTATTCATCGTTTCGTTTGTTTCGGCGAGCGGTTGACATTTTTGTTTCTACGATTGTTTCTGTTTGTTATTGATTTTTTATAATTTTTGATTTGTGATTAAATTTTAATAATCTATAAGAATGTTGTCTTTTTTTTTAATCTGTGATCTGATGCAGTGACACCTTTACCCGTTTCCTTTGCTCTACACTTGTGTGATATTAAAAGAAAAATGAAACTGTTCCGGTTGTACTGTGTGGGAAAGAGACGGATATACTGCGGAGACCGCAGAGAGAGAGAGACGGCGCGATTTGTTCGACTGATTGAATGACTAACGTTTGATCGATTGAAATTACTATTTTAGTTATACATTTCTATCTTTCTCTTTCTCTCATCATATATTCAGAATGAGAGAGAGATATATTGTAGAAACTAGGTGCGCAGTATGCGCGCTAGAGATACAATACAGACAGCATGTTCCGTCTCGCTCCCACGCGTTGCAAACTACAGCTTTCTCTCTCTTTCTCCATATATTCAAAGTGAGAGAGAGATATAGTATACAGACTAGCTGTGCGGTGTGAAACGGCATGTGCGATATGCGATTGGGATACTATACAAACAGCGCGTTCCGTCTCGCTCCCACGCGTTGCAAACGCATATGTAGCTGTCTCTTTCTCGCTCCATACCATACAATTATCACCCGCAAAGACGTTTCACTTCAAATATATATACGAGCAATTTTAAATTATTTGATAGATAAAACTAGATCTTTCTTATATCGTATCACAACACCGGTAAGCATAATGTCGTGTAAACATCCTCACTACCTCATTAGCCGTTGCTCTAACCACTCATTGACCTTTGATGTATATACGTAACTGCACGTTACCGGTAACGGGGCTGTGACGTCACAAATGAAACACCGCTTGATTACACATTTCGTTTATTAAACTCCATCACTAAAAACTATTCAATTATTTCAAAATCTGTAGAAAACTGGAAAAATTTCACTCGCTTACAAAAATCGATACTACGTCTCTATTACTTTATTTTTAATACGGCAACATTTACAAACAAACGGTTACCATGACAAAGGACGAGATGGCGGCGGTGTGGTGATGTTTATGAATTTCTCTTTTTAAAAATTGCATGCGTTCAGCGAAATGTCTACGGCGTTGCTTCTGCGGGTCGATTAAAAAAAAAAATATTTGTTTGTAAAATGTTGCCATATCGAATACAACCATACAAAATGTAAAAAGTCCGTTACAGGAGTCTAAAGAGTACTCTAATTGTTAACATTACAAACTAATGAAAGAGCTGTTAAAATGCTTCCGGCGATGGCGCGCGGCCTCTGTCCGAAACTTGATGTAGGGTATCATTTTTTTTTAAAATTTCCAACAATTTTTTTTTTCGTGGGGTGCAACAGATTCCACACAATTCACTGGTCTCAAACCAACCTCACCAGCTCGTGGTGCACCCTGCGAATCAACGAACGAAGCTCTGGCTCCCATCAACCCGAATTGGGCCAGAGTGGTGGGAAACGGCCCAAATGGATATAAAAAAAAAATCCTCGGTTAACATTTCTCCAAACAACTTGTACAATAAACGGATTGAATTGTTACATCAATATTGTTACACTATTGTCTCGCAACAGAATTATTTATGTTCTTTATTTGAATATCACAAAGAGAAAGATTTAAAAAAAAAACGTGGAATTGTTTAGGGCTGAACTCTGTTTATAGGTTCAACGGTGAACACTTTTGTCTGTGCTATGAAAAAAAAAACATCAATAAGTATACATAATTGGATTAGGATTCAATTTTATTTATAGGTTCAATGACGAGGACCTTTGTCTGTGCTGTGAAAAATTAAAAAAAAGAAGTTGACGTGTGTCCGCGCGCCAAAGTTAGCATTGCGCGTTGTCAGCGCGTGCATACGTTTAAGTCGAGTGTGTTACTTAATGTAAGTTAAGGTGCAGTGTAAACATATCGAACGGAGACGCTCTTGTCAACAACACGTCGGCTCGCGTCGTTATTGCTGTGATGCTGTGATGCTGTGCGAATGGACGGCGGCGTGCTGTTGTTCATCTCAACTGGTGGGATTTTGTTTTTCTGTCGACGGAGCTATAACGGGCGAGACGTTCACCTGATGTTAAGTGATGCATCTGTCCGTAACACAATGCAGCGTTGCAACCAAACTACCGCCACGTTATCATCGCTTAGTGTAATAAAAAAAAATCCGGCTCCAAGGACCAGTAGCTAGTGATTATTAGGACAACAAATAATTAAGATATTAAACCCCCCTGAAGGCGATTGGCACAACGTAATGCAGTATATATCGCCCTAATCAACGCCGCGTTGTTACGGCCGGGCGAATCACCGATAATCAGGTGAACGACCGGTCGTTACCAGGAATTAAAAAAAAAATTAAACAATGCCGCGACGAAGAAGCCGATCTCTTCAACCGAGGGTATTCTAAAAATTGTGACATTATGAATAATTGATCTTACAAGAAAATCTCCATTCCGATTAATATTACCTACATATACATATATATATATATTACTTGTGATTTACTTCTAACTCTACTTGCTAGCTTTAAGTTACGTCGCCACAAAGTTGACATAGGCTGTACCGACTCAACACCTTTGCCTTACAAAATAAAAATTCGATCAAAGTTACTATGTAAACGTATTGAAATGTTTGCAATACAGTAGTCTAGTTAATGTGCATACAATCAAAGGTTTAATTATAAATTTGTTAATTGGAAAACAATTAACATTAAGCGTGAGCGAAATAAGAGGTTTTTTATTATACGCAGCGATCACCTGATAGTAAGTGATACGCCCGCCCATGACGCTGCACCGCATTGCGCTGGTCGCCTGAGACAACATGTCGAATCTCGTTCCTCCAGTAATCGCATTAGCTGCAACGCCCTTCAAACCGGATCACAGTAATGTTTGCACATAACCGTTTGTCGGCTGCAGTAGCCGCTGCGACCGCTACCTAGACGGTGGCAGCTCACTGCTGGCAAGTCTGTCGCTCACACGAGGGTATGTGCACATTAGCCGCCATGTTCACTCGGCGACGCGAAGTTCCCGAGATACCCCCCCCCCCCCCCCGTGTGCGAATAAGATCAACCTTCTATTCAACTTTGTGGGTACGTACACAAACTACTAATAACTGAACCGTACAGATTACAAGACGCAGTGTAAATATCTTAATTTAGTAATCAATTTTGGCCGCCTACACAATTAATACTCGTTTTTGTTCGCTGCCATCAAACATTTCCAAACCGTTAACATTTAAAAAAAAACACAGTTCGATAAATATACAATAGAAATAAATATATATTTTTTTAATTAGTGTGGCCAAAAGCCCACAATCGAAACATTGAGAAACGTCATCTCATTTTTAATCAAATAATTTATAAACTTCGCTTCCATTTTCAAACTGGCAACATTTTCCCGCCAAAATGAAAACACTGATTGCGTCACAATTTCATTTCCACAAACTTCCCGCCAAAAAGCAAACGTCAAAGTCGCCGAAGCGGGCTCCGCGGCAGGATTGTAACTGACGCTTAATTAAAAAAAAGGAGGGGTATGAATAGAACAGAATGGCGACATAAGGCTGTTGACACACTGCGCTTGAACATGCCTACAACATATGTAATGGCGCGTGAGGTGCCGCGTCAGCTGATCGCATGGCTGCCATTTTCTTTACGTTATTAAAATTAAAGTTGAAAGCTTTATTTAAATATAAAACATTTATTTGGGTGTCAGTTTATGGTTATGGCGTTTTGTTCAACTACCCGCACAGCTGCCCACGGCGTTGTCAGCCGCAGTAAATGCAGAATTTTGGTTTAGACAGCTGTCAGTGTACGTCCGGCCTGCGCGCGCGGCGCACGCGCACTGAGTATACATGTATATATATAAATGAACGGAAGCGCAGTGTGTCAGGAAGTATATAGATATATGTATACACACGTGTAATTATAAACATTATTCGTATAAATATAACTAAAAACTAAACTAAACAGTTTTCGTGGTCTAACTCGCCGCTTGCTCTGTATCTGTAATAAATGTACAAAATGTATATATAAATAAACCTAATAAAAATTAATGATAGATTGTTGTTTGTGCTTTTATTTGAAAAAAAAATAATTACTTCAGTAATACTGGTATCCGATTCGAAGGACCATACAGCTAGCGGAGGTAGTTAAGTAATGAGACTTAACATATTGTGCATCAATGCGAAGGCTTCATGACGGTGCGGAGTATATCATTGTAATTAGTACCACATTGTTATAGACGGTCGCATCACTTATTATCGAGTGAACGTCCTGCTCATCTTGATCCCGGACCCGAAACACTATGTTTTGACCGTTGCGTCACGCGGGTGGTCATGCGGCAGATGGTGACCACCGCCACTCACCTAGACGCTCTCGGCGGGGCTCTGGAACTCGGCGAGCGCGTGCACGGGGCTCGGCTGCTTCTTCTGGCTGCCGCGGCGGACCTTCGCGCGCACCTCCTCGGGCCTCTCCGGCCGGATCAGCGGCTTCTTCTCCGGCGCCTTCATCCGCCACACCACGATCGGCGACTGCGGATAGGAGGGAGAGGGAGGCAGGGAAGAGGAGGAGATTATATAGACTCATATGTCCAGTGTCGAAGCAGTGTTTAAGGTGGAAACTGTCTTTATAAGCAACCGTTCATAATATGTGCGGCGGTGAAAGTAATGTTGCTACATGAGAAAATATTAGTTGTAGTGGGTAGTACGAAAAAATGTGTTAATACCGACACTAGACTGTCGGCGGTTATGAAATAGCTATAGATACAATAAATAGTGCGAGCACCTGCATTTATCCGAAACATATCACCCGCGCTATCCATCTGGCAACACTAACGACACGACCGTCGCGCGGGTAACGAAAACTGTTTCTATTTTTTTTTTTTTTTAATATCTTTGTATTATTTAACATAAACGAGAAGGAATGAAACAATTTTTGTTTTTGCTTTGCATACATACATAAATTAAAATTAAAACAGAAAGCATGGCCTGGTGATTATTTATGAGGGTCTACTTAATATTCCCAACGCTGGGACTTTGGGCCTTCATGAGTAATATCTATTACTATGCTGTACAAATGCAAGATGGCAGTAAACTTTGATGATATACAGTTAATAAAATAGTTAATAATGCCATGCAGGCAAGATATATACACAACATGCACATTATAGATCCGGTGAGGTAGTTGGGAAAATTTACTATTCTGGTGGTGGTGGTCACGTGGTGATTGACCACTTCTCCCTGACCGTCTTCACTAGTCAAAGTGGTCATGGGAAGTATACAGTATACTAATACACTACCACTGCTTCAGTTGGAGTAGTGTCTAAATTCTTTCCTTGAATCGTACAGGTCTCTGGTTCGACCCCGATGTTAAGTTTGGTTGGTGGTATAGTTTCCGGAACCGGTATTGGTGGTCACCATGTGTAACGTCAGTATATGAGAGCCGGAGTTCACCATCAGAAATATTGGTGAACTTCCATTACAGTACTGGTGGTGGTAGGTCTCTGTTGCCGGAGACTAAGTAACACTGTTGCGCCCATTTCTGCCGCCAGATAGCTGCAAGTAATAACTTATCCGGCTCGAAGGATCATGTGGTTACTGACGTTATACATAGCGGTGAGCACAACTTGGTCCATTATGAACACCTTAAACAGCACCTCGTCTCGTCGAAATATGAAATTACAAACATGCATACTGCACACTACACACTAGAGCATGCACACTACAGCATGCACAATGCACGGAACATGCGACAGTCCACTCACGTAGCCGCCCTGCCGCGCCAGCCCGTAGCGAAGCATTCAATAGTTGTATATATATATATCTCATCAATACACAGCTGATTGTAGCTAACAGCACGCTACCGAGCCACCATCACCATTTCAACCATGTACCATCTCTACCATAAAAGGGACCATTCCGGATGACGTCATCGAATAGAACCATCTAGACTCCATCGCCGGTGTATGACTTATTATCCAATGAACATATATATATATAATCCCCCAACAAGTAAAGTATAGATTAAATATAAAGGTGACATTTTGCGTTATTTATTAAGAGCTTTCAGTTTAATTTTTTTTTTTTTTTTTATTAACCTGTGTAACAAAATGCTAACGGAACGCACATCCCGTACCAATACTGGGCCGGTAGTGGGGTAGAGGTTAGGTTAGGTTAGGTTAGGCGAACAGCAAACAGAATTAACGCCGACCCCGGTACAGGATAGAAGCTTGCGAGCAGTTAAAGGTCGTGTGCGTTACGTTGTCAGCGCTGCCAGGACTCCGCGGATTAATTCTGTACTCACAGCGATGGTGCCCTGCCTGGTGTACTTGGTGGATGCGACGTAGGACGCCTTAACCGTAAGTACCACCGCGTTCATCAGGTTCTTCGCCGCTTGGATGAGGGAGGTCGCGCTGTCCAACTGGTCGCAGAGGAGGACATGTTAGAAAGAACATCACCAACTAATGTTGCTCCTGATGATGGAGATTTTTAGAAGCTGGACTAGCCACTATTAGGACATCGTTACTTCGTTACTTCTAAAGGAAGTATGTATAGAGTCTAGAATAAAGTACTAGATGTAGAAATCATCTAGATAGGTACCAGCACAGCTCCTATACCTATCGCCGAGCGGTACCGTTCAACTGATTACAATACTGTAATCCTGTTCGTAGGACCTGACGCTATAAAAATTAACGGAATAACGAGATTTAGCACCTTGTCTTAATAAAACAAGCATAATATAGTGCAGTGTATATCGTACTAATTAGCGCCACGGTATGAACAGGCGTATCACCTAACATTGAGTGAACGTCCGTTCAACTTATCCTTTTATAGAACAAAAGAAAAAATGGTATGGTCTTCAAACCCGACGAAAGAGTTTGGTGAGGAAGAGATTCTACGGAACCTTGGGGACGTACTCACCCCACTGACGATGAGCTCGCCGGATATGTTCTGCACGTCCGCCTTGACCTTGCTGGTGATCTGTATCTGGTGGCAGTAGAGCGCTATGCGCTGCAGATATGCGAGCAGGTCCTGTTTCGTGGACGACTCCGGGCACTGAGGAGTAACATGCGTTTATGGATGAAAAGAAGAGCAGTTAAAAATAAATAGCTCAGGATAGAGTTTAAAGGGGGCACCTAATGATGATGATGATGGATGAGCACGAAGTCAGCAAGGTGTCCAGGTATCGAAGGTAAAATTAGTATGATGCAATTTTATTTTCCAATCACAAATAAAGGAGGTTTCATAAGTTTAACGCGCGGAGTTTGTGTCACAAACTGACAGACGTATATAGAAACACCATCACCATCAGCAGCATCTGCGTCATCAGCACCATCATCAGCAGCAGCGATGTTACCAACACTATCACCATTGCAAAGCTGTTGTTCAACATAAGGTTCCAGAATTGGAGGATACACCCTGTTCACGTGTGCATGGTACAAATAACGGATAAAGGCCTTCGGTCTTGATCCAGGTCCCTTATCTGGGAACTAGTCCCGAGCTGACTTTTATACCGATGGAAGGGATGAGGATACGATCCCCTACTTCTGCGATTAAACGTGATTCTCGGAGCTCTATATTCGGACAAATTTACACGAGCCGCTCTATTCCCATCCTGCCACCCACCTGCTCGGCGATCTCCCGCGTCAGCTTGTCAAGCTTGGTGCCAGCCTCCGATATCTTCTTCGCCGCGTTGATCACGTCCATGGTGGTCTTCAGCGGTCCGCGCCCTCTGGACACAAAAAAACACGTGTAGCCGGTGTTGCCGCAATCGAAGCTCCGCCGCCGCTTACTTTTGTATGACCACGGACCTGGTGAAGTCCGTCATCTCTAACATGATCATGCACATGTGCTTCGCGAGCATAATGATGTCGTTGCCCGCATCGTCCCACTTGGCCACCTCGTTGTCGAAGGTCATCTTCTCGCGGCGGAACAGCTCCACCTGTTGCAGGATCTTGCGCTTGTCCTCCTCCGTCATCTTCCGCATCGCCTCCTGTTGATCAACGGACAGAGAAGGATACAATAGAATCTATACACAACTTAACTATCTATTTTACTAATTAAAATTCTAAATAGATACCACTACATGTTCCGGTTTGAAAGGCGTTATTGCTAATGAAATTATTTGTGTAACGTGATTGAACATTCCGAGTATCAAAGGAGAACAATATGATGCAGTGTATTTACATTTTAGCTGGCTCTAACTTTCTCTCTATTTTCTGATGATGTACAGCACTCGCTGTTAATCATCGATCACCTTATACAGAGACACGGCTCGCGGGATCGGCTCCACGGGCGTAGTTCTTAACTTGCAATCTATTTTATTACTGGTAGGCGTACACACTCAACATCAGGTGATGTTGTGTCAGTAAGCTTGCCTCTCGTCCTGACGCAAATTGGTTTAATCCCGTGAGAGTGACACGTGCGCGACACTCGGATGATCAATACTGAGCGGATGGGTTAGGTTGGGTTAGGTTATGATCGGTAGCGGTTGTATTGAGAACGGAGATCCTGTGACGTCACCAAACGCAGAAGGTGACCGCGGAGGGGGTTTTAATGAGTAAAAATCTCCACATGACTCTGATTACCCCCAAAAAGGCAGGGTAACTTTTTGAAGATTTCCTCTCACCAAAACCAAAAAAAAAAAAAAAGTTAGGTCATGTTAACCGCTTACCCTTGCATTAGTGATGCCGCTGATGTCCGGATATTCGTCCACGCCGTGCTCGCCCGTGTGCGCGCTCGCTGCCGACACAAAACGCAATTGATGATGTCAGACTAGTGAAAGCAACGATCATAAACAAACAAAACTCTAATATAAAGGAAAATGTTGAAGTACCCTCCAAACGTACTACTGTAAATGAACTTGTATTTATAAAAGTTTGAAATAGACTTTATTAGCAAGTGAATTAAGAACCGTTTCAAGAAAGTTTTTTTTTTTTTAAATCAATATCCAATACGGTTCAGCCGTTAAGAAACTAATAACAGCTAAGCTATTCAGACGTGCAGTCCCTATAGCCATCTCCTAGTGATTCTAGGTTCGATTCCGACAGTCTATATAAATAGAATTTAAGATCAGCCTTAACTTCACCGTCTTTTTTGATTTCATAAATTAAAAATCCAGTTCGAAGGACCAGAAACATATTAAACATGCAAATCTTACCTTCTCTTATAACATTAACTTATATCGCTTATACACATGCAATAAACAAACACACAAACAATAAATACGCCGTTGATATTATTTGTTTTTAATACTACCCACAAAATGGTAAATTCCAGAATTAAATTTGAAATTGTTCTCCAAATTAAAAATGTCTGCTCGCAGCGGTTTTTAATGTCATCTCTCATTGTATATAATGTATTCCAAGTTTCAGTAACAGCTTAACGGCTTAACCGATTTAGATGGGACTTTAACTTGAAGAAAGTAATAGATTCATCATCATCATCACCATCAGCCGATAGACGTCCCCAAAGATCTTCACACCGAATTATCTCTCATTGTTCTAGAGGCCGTCGTTCGTAGGGAATTTGGGCCATTTTCCACCACGGTGGCCCATCGTGCGCGTTCACGCGGTGGCGCTAGTTGGTGTAATATACACGCAAAAGACTTAAGCTATTGAACTTCGTTATTATAGAAGTTATTACCTACATGATCCTTTGAGCCGGATAATAGTAAACTATTGACGCCATTGTCTGGTGACGTAAAAAGGTGTCGCGGTGGTACCTACCTCCACGATCTCCGGCGACGGAGACCTACAGCCAGTAAAAATACGTTAGTAGCTACACATCCTTCGAGCCGGATAACGCTGTGATACATACCTACATCGTCGTTGGTAAAACTTATCAGCAGTGAAATATTTCAATGTTCTGGTTTGAAGGGAACAGCTCGCTGGTGAACTTACTGCCGTATCGAGGCTAACATGGTACATTTCAGGGTGAATGATGGTATTAATAAATATGGCGGTACTTTATGATTTACATCACCAGCGTCAGCTGATAGACGTCCACTGCTGGACGTAAGCCTGCGGCAAAGATCCCCACATTGGTCGTCCTATGTCGCCCACATCACCACCGTGCCGGGCACCGGGGGCAGTCGTTTGAAGAGGTTCATATGGGGGGGGGGTTATTTGGGACAATTCCCACCACGCTGTCCCAATGCGGGTCGGTGATAGCCAGAGCGTCGTTTATTGATTATCAGGCTGCACCGCGAGCTGGTGAGGTTGGCTTGGGTCCCGTGGCTTGTAGTGCGGGACCCTTACATACGGAACCCTTAGGGCCACGCATCGCGATAACATGCGACACTGGCGGGCTGAAGGTGAGCGATTGTGAAGCGATCCACACGCGACACGTCAGCGAGGAGCGCCATCTTAACCGGAAGTGATTGTTGCAGCTGCCAATCAGGTGAGTTCGTCATCACATTGCTGAACGATCGATGGGGATACCAATCGCCGCATTGTGAGCCAGCACACTGCCGACGAACAATAGTAGGAGTAATTTACGATCATCCGGCTCGAAGGATCACGTAGCTAATGACATTTTTTATTGGCGGCAGGTCCTTGTTGCCAGTTACCGCCTACATACAGCAGTGCTTATTTCCTTCGCGGAACCTTAGCAGGCGAATATCACTATTATCCGGCTTGAAGGACCATGTAGTTAGTAACAGCATTTTTTTACTGATAGATCTCTGTTGGCGCAGTCCGCCTGTATACACACCAACCGCAGCGCTAAACGGTAGTGTGCGAACGTTACTGTTATCCGGTTTAAAGGCGCTATAGCTAGTGATACTGCTGCGGTAACGAGACTACGTTATATATCCCAGAACGGCGACAACGATGGGTTCCAGGTATGTGTCATCCGTAAATAGCGTTATATTGCTATGAGCGCTCGCATCACTCACTATCAGGTGAAGGTCTCGCTCTGCTGGTCGCTGCGCAAAATTCTGAAATATATCCTGAACCTGAGTAAACATTGATCACAGACTAAATTTATATATATATATATATACTATAAGTATAGAGTGTAAAGTATCAAGAAGTTTGGATCTCCGTCGGCCGTTGGAGATCTCGGTCGGTACTCACATCTGCTCCTGGTCTCCATGGTCATGTCCTCGACCGGCTCAAACTCGGTGTCGGTGTCTAAGTCGTCGCTGCTCTACACGCACACATGCAAGCGGACAGACACGGACATTTAGCATGCGATGGCGGCGGAGACGGTGACGTCACCGTTGACGGACCACTTACGAGGGTAGGGATAAAATTTCGCTCGAGTAGTGCCCGATAGCAGGTGACCTCGCAATCACTCGATTTTAAGTAAGGACGAGGGTGTTGATGGTGAAGTCATCGCCGCCACATCACCATTACACAACAATGACAACCCAACGAATTGCGAAATGGGAAATGTAAGCGATTGCAACCACAACCGGATTGGGACAAGACATATCCGGCACGAAGGACTGTGACGGGTAGATGGAAAATATTTTAAAATCGGCCAATTCTTTAATTATAAATATAGCGATAACAAATATCCGTTATACAGTGTCGCCAGGAGATGAATCTGATGAAATTGATGAAGGGGAGGATGAAATGAAGGTAAGGATATTGGCGAATAGCAGCACTGATGATAAAGTTGATGTTCCAGTAGATCCGGATCCAGATCCAGATCCAGTTGTAGATGCAATCGATGGAACATGCGAGACAAACACACAAGTTAAACAAAATGGCGACGGGACACAGGCAGGTGAACGGAAACAGGAAATGTCAATAATTTCAGATCCGATAACAGAGTGGAGTGGAGTGACCACGGACGACCAGACACGGCTGCGAGGTTAAGTGGAACGATTGAGGCTCCACTTGTGTATCGGTCACTGAAATTCGAGTGACAAGTCCGAGGGTCGCGTTGGAGCGTCCACTACTGCAGGCGACTACGCAGGCGTCGTGCCCTCACATTTGCTCCTCGTCTCCAGCGTGTAATGCTCGTCGAGCTCCACGTCCTCCGGGTCCAGATCCTCGTCGTCCTAAACCGGCAATCAATCTATAACTACGCACCCTCCCATCTCTTCCCTTCCATCGGAGACCGTCTACTCAGGATGTATACACTGCATTACATTCCTAACATTACAACAGATGTCGAATCTCGCTATCTTATTAAATTCCACAGCAGACAGGGGTCCTTCGAGCCGGATCGCAGCTGTATTTTCAAACTGGCGGCAGAAATATGAGCTTCAACGGTCTCCGGCGGTAGGTACCTACCGACATTAAAAGTTGTGTAAATATTCTAATTGGTCCAAATTTGAGGTCCATTACCATCAGGTGAACTGTTCTTTAATTGTTTTATCATGTGGGAAAGAGACAGGATAGTGACCGGAAGAATTGGAATTTGGCAGTGAGATTTAAAAAATGGCGTCAGCGGCACTTCCGTCGACCTTCCTCCCAAGATGTCTGTTCATCTCGGCATCATCATCCGCCGCTGGAATTGTTACCGTTGTACAGCGGAGGCGCTATGGTAGTAGTGGTGGTGGTGGTGGTGGTGGTGGTGGCGAGCTCACCCTGTTCATCAGCACGGCGCGCCGGATCTCGCGGACGCCGTCGTACACCAGCCGGGAGGCGTCTATGAAGTCGTTCTCGTCGAGTCCGGCGCCCGCGCCGCCGCCCAGCGCCGACACCGCCGCGTCCACCCGCACCGCGAACTTGGACATCACTGCGGGACAGAGAGAGAGAGAGAGAGAGTGAGTGAGTGAGTGAGAGTGAGACAGCTGCACGACGAGACCGTGTTCCACAAACACCGGCCGACCCGCGCTCACCAAGAGCCAACAGCTTCGGAAAGTTATCTCATGATACTTCAGCCAGAGTGCCACGTTGAAGCAGCTAATCCCAGCAAGCTGCTCATACTTATATGGTATCGAGTCCCAGTAATGGGATTATTACCTGGTCTGTTCCATGCTCATATGGAATCGAGTCCCAGCAGTGGGAGTATTACCTGGGCTGTTCTTACTTATATGGTATCGTGTCCCAGCAGTGGGAATATTACCTGGGCTGTTCATACTTATATGGTATCGAGTCCCAGCAGTGGGAGTATTACCTGAGCTGTTCATACTTATATGGTAACGAGTCCCAGCAGTGGGAGTATTACCTGGTCTGTTCATGCTTATATGGTAACGAGTCCCAGCAGTGGGAGTATTACCTGGTCTGTTCATGCTTATATGGTATCGAGTCCCAGCAGTGGGAACATTAGCTGAACAGCTACAATGAACTTACAAGTTTTGATGAAAACGCGTTAAAACGTCAACCCTACCGTCCGCGGCAACCGCCACCAGCGACCATTTACCACCCCTCCCCTCCTTTTCAGGGTCAAGGTCGTGACCCCAATCTGCATAGGAATGCAACGGTTACGAGCGAGAGGCGCAGAACTGGACGGAGTTATGTATGTATGCATTATTTATTTATACACGTCCGTGATATGGTGATGAGGGTTATTAATGCGGCGGCCCCGCGGCCCCGCGACCCCGGCGACCCTGGCGGCGCGGCGACCGTGACCCGGATACGGCGGGGCGCATGCGTACGCGCGGGCGCGGCGACGCCGGCCGTCCAGCGCCTGCACAGCGCGTCCGCTCCACGCGAATACAGCGCATTGCGAGACGTGACAAGCGACGGTGCAGAGGCTCCGGGACGTTAGTGCGGTCGGCGGCCAGACCGCACTGCACAGTGCGTGCTTCGGAACCGAACGTGGGACCGCCGTTGTAAAGCAGATAACACTGCAGCCATTGCATCTCACCAAACAGCAGGCTGCAAACGTTACTGTTATCCGGCTGCAAGGACTATCTAGCTAATGAAACTACTAAAGTCATAAGACAACATCTTATCCCAAGTTGATGTATATAAAGTTGCAGTGTATATCATCCTAACAAGACTGACGCTGTATGTGCCGCTCGTGCCGGTTGTGCCGCTCGTGCCGCGCTGATGTCGCAACGCTAGAACATTGCCCGCCTACTCGCTCTGAGCGGCCGCAATGTGTTGCCGTTGTGAAAGATTCTTACCAGTTCGCACACTCCCCCGAGCACACAACACGCAACCACTGCAACCGATGCAACCACTGCAACCACTGCACCCAATGCAACAAAGAACTATTGACTTGTATCTCAACAACCCAAGTGACGCACCGGTTTATCGTTTAACACCTCAGTCTCGGGTTACATTCCGGAGTCACAGCAGTTGGAGAGATTTTTGTTAAGTGATACACTTTCCCATAACAACGTGACGCCAGTTAGGATCGTATACACTGCACCAAACAATTACATAAGCTACAGCGTCGTTCAAACCGGAACGCTTTAATATTTGCACACAACTGTCCGTAGCAGTAATTAATATATAGTATAAACAATGCAGGCGGCAGTACACAACCCTGCGGCACGCCAGCGTCGCCAAGGTTGGGGTGGAGCAAGCTCCGCCAACGTCCGCCACAGCAGCTCGGTTCGAGAACAAGCTGGTGATGCCACCGCCGCACGCACAGCTTATCCGGAGCCGAGGAGGGCGGTGGCTTCGGACGCAACGCTTCCTGCTGCACCCGATCGAAGGCTCCCGCAACGTCCAGACTAACAAATGCAGCATCCCCGCTACTCACAATCGTTATCCCCCTAAGGCTTAGTCGCAGGGGTGGGGGTAGTTAAAGGTTTTCTTTATATACGGAATAGTGAATTGTTTGTGTATATATATATATATATATGTGTGTGTGTGATCGTGCATCCGTCTAGTATGAATCAATGGTATTGGTATTCTAAGCGCAGCATAAGATAGGACAAAGATCAAGGGCGGAGGCGGCGGCGGCAGCATCCTACCGCTCGCGCTGGTGACCTTCGGCCGCCGTCCGCCACGACGAACGAGAAAAAAAACATCCGGTTAACCTTTGCTAAACAACAAACAGACGCACAGAATTAAGAAATGTAGCAAATACTTGACTACATCACTACAAAGCGGTCACACAACTCGACTAGGATGTTTACACAACGTCGCCGGGCGCTGCTCGCGCTCGAGAGATGTGGTACGAGATGTTACCACTGTTAACTTGTAGCTACACAGCGCCCTGCCATACCTCACTAGCTACAAGAATTTTCAGAAGCTCTATAGCTACCCGCTACAGGGTCCTTCACTAGGGTAAACGCTACAGCGCTTTCCACTATTACACTTGCTACGGCACTCCTAACTGGCTCACTACAAACGCGTGCAGCCTACCAGCTCTTTAGTTAGCTACAGCTCCTTTCACTAAGTTAACGCCTATACTGTTTAGGTAGCTGACTAACTACACCGCCCGTTAACTATCTCACGTCGCTAACTACACCGTCCTTCGCTACATCATTAACTACCTACACATCCCATTACCAGTTCACTAGCTATACCGTTTTCATTGACTCGTTATCTAGATCGCCTTTCACCGGCCACAGCGCCCTTCAAACCGGAGAGATGACATCCCAATAAAATTTGATATTTACTAGTTGACATTGGAAACAACACGACGCGATTAACGTCCACTAATGCAAAATGTTCACCAAGTTCGGATGTTTGACACGAACGCATATTTATGTTATTATAGAGGACGAAGTCCGTCAGCACGGATCAAACGTTCTGGTGTAGTATGCGACTATTTGGTGTTGCCATGCACACGTCAACCCCCACTGGTCTCCCCCACAACCGTTGGCCCCTGGTGCGGAGCAGCGCAGGACCGATCCATTTAGGCATGTTTGGGGGCAGGCCTATGTCCAGCAGTGGACCTCTATCAGCTGATAGCAGTGTGTACACAACATATACAACTCGGCGTTGACATCACTAGTTCAGATGCCTCACACGACAGCAACCTTCAGAATTAAACATAATTGCCAATTACACAGACAGATCAGGTGGTAGTACCCATTTTTGAGTGTGAATATCTCCGCGCGGAACGCTCATTTTATTAATTTATATAACCCAAGCTGTTCCGTATATATTTATTTATCTAACAGTGAAAGTTTTTACACGATCGCTTCACTAGTTTCTGCGTGTCAGCTGTGTAACACAGTGCACGCGCACAGTTTTGAAGGAGATAAAAAGCTTTAGTAATATATAGCGCGAATACATTATTGAGAACATGAAAAGCTCATCAACAAAAGTCACGCGAAATTGAGTGACGTGTTTATTTAATAAATGCATATTGGTTTTTTTTTACCAGGCCAGACTATGTTCACTAGATTTTAAGTGACACGACATCAATAATAACACACGCTTAAGGTGAGGTTTATTTTATTCTACGAGACGAGCGAGACGTTCACTCGATAGCAAGTGATGCATCCGTCCATAACAACGTGGCGCTAGTTAGGATAATGTACACAGTAAAACATTGCGCTCGTGAGACATAGGTAATTAGGTCTCGTTACCACAGTAATTTCAGTAACTACAGCGCCCTTTAAACCGGAGCACAGTGATGCTTGTACGTAGTTTGGTGGCATAAATAGGAGCTGCAGTGGCAACACAGAGTATTTGTCGATTTTAGAGTTATGTTACCGGAGTTGTTTCACTAGATACATGATCCTTCGAGCCGGATAACAGCAATGTGTGCAACCTAGACGGTATTTAGCTGAAGCTTCCACCAGCGAACAGTCCAATGTACATAATTGCTGAGAAACTGCTGGATGCGGGCAGAGCAAGACCGATCGATGTGGGCATCTTTGGGGAAGACTATGTCCAGCAGTGGGAGTCTATCAGCTGATGATGATCTTGATGATTGATGATCTTTACTGTTACCGCTGGTATATCTCTGGTGCCGGAGACGGTCTAGCTGCTGCCCCAGCGGTGCTATGCGAACATTACTGTGCTCCGGCTTGAAGGGCGCTGCACATCATCTTATGTGTCAAGGCGATGAGCCTGCCGTGGTACTTCGCCTATCATCCCGAGACGACAATTGATTGCTCTTATCAGGGATTTGTTATCAGGCTGCTCGCGGCCGGCGCGCGCCGCTCTAGGTCACAGATGCGCTCCGGCGTCAGCATGCAGCCGTCGCTGTTACTCCTGCTGCTCGCACCGCTGGTGCTTGCCTCGCCGAGGCTCGACCCGCTGGTCTCCACCGGGAGAGGTCTCATCAGGGGCCTGCAGGCGTCCGACGGCGACTACTCCATGTTCCTCGGCATACCCTACGCTAAGGTCAACGCAACCAATCCATTCGGGGTAAGTCAGTGACCAAAACCAGTTACATCCGGCTCACTCGGCTGCTGACACTATCTTTGATGAGAAGCATTCAGGTTACCCAGTCGGTCGTAAAAGGCGACTAAAAGATGTCTGCGGGTATTGAATGTGACAGCACTGTCATCATCATCATCAGCCGATAGACGTCCACTGCTGGACATAGGCCTCACCGAAAGATCTCCACGTCGATCGGTCACGCGTTGCTGGCATCCAGTGGCTTCCCACGATTCTCACCAGATGGCACTATGCGGCCATTAAATGATGACCAGGCTTATGATGGAGAACCCAGTAATCTGATGGTAGTGTCTCTGTTGCCGGAGACCGTCTAGGTACCACCGCAGCGCCTATTGCAGCCGACACACAGTACTATGCGGACATTGCTGTGATCCGGTTTGAAGGACGCTGTAATTATTACTGGTGGTTGTGTTTCTGTTGCCGGAGACCGTCAAGGTAGATACCACCCTCAACTATTATAGCCGAGATAGTAGTGTGCAAACGTTACCATGTCCCGTTAGTGCTCATCGCTTAAAAACTTGAGACTTTAGAAATTATGAACTACAACGTCCTTCGAACAGGAACATATGGTAACTGATGATACATTTACCATTAGTTGAACGTTCCGCTCGTTTCGTAGCGCCGTAGTATAAATAAATAAAAGCACCTAAAGCGCCCGAGACAGCTACTGAGTAGTAAGTTCACAGGTCGGCTAGACGTGCCAATTACCATCAGACGTACCAATTACCATCATCCAAAATGTCGCTACCTGGTAAATCAATCCACCTTCAATTCCAGCCATCACTACCGTACCCCAACTTCGAGGGCAGCTTCGAAGCGTACGACGACTCCGCAATCTGCCCGCAAATTGAGCAGTTCCAGTACGAGGTCGCCGGCACGCTCGACTGCCTGCGCCTGAACGTCTACGTCCCGAACGAGGCGAGCAGCAGGAACCCCCTGCCGGTCCTGGTGTGGATTTACGGCGGCAGGTTCCAATACGGCTCCGCTGGGCGGCACGTGCACGGCCCGCGGTACTTGGTGAAACACGGTGTAGTACTGGTCACCGTCAACTACCGCGTCGGCGCGTACGGCTTCATGTGCCTCGACACTCCCGAAGTACCCGGCAACCAGGGCCTGAAGGACCAACTGAGTGCTCTGCGATGGATCAAAGAGAACATCCAGGCGTTCGGAGGAGACGGCGACAAAGTTACCATATTCGGCTCGAGCGCCGGCGCGGTCTCTGTTGATTTCCACTTGATGTCGGAGCAGGAGAAGCTGTTCGACAAGGTGATGATGCAGAGCGGGACAACACTGTGCCCATGGACGGTCGAAGAATCCAACAGGGAGTCTCCGATAAAACTTGCAGAGCATCTAGGCTTCCAATCGGATGACACCGAGGCAGCGATAGCTTTCTTATCTACATTGGATCCTGAACTGATAACTGCGTCAGTGAGGGAGCTAGGTCTCACGTTCAAACCTTGCGTTGAGAAGGACTTCGAGGGTGTGGAGAGGTTCTTAAGCAAACATCCCTTATCCAACAACGCCATACCGAAGGCCAAAACCATCCCCATACTTACAGGGTACAACGATCAGGAATTGTTAGTCCTTTACGGCAATGGTATGTATGGTAATCACAGCTTGGACATCTTCAAAGTGAACATGGACCTTTCCTTCGAGTTGAGGGAGAGAGAAGATCTGGTAACACTGGTGCGCCAGTTCTACGTCGGCGACGAAGAGCAAAGCGCAGACCTGAAGTGGAACCTGACGGATTTCGAATCGGACTTCACATTCAATCACCCAATCCACAGAGCGGTCCGAAAGTATCTGGAGAACGATGCCAAGGTCTACCACTACATCTTCTCGTACGCCGGCGGCAGGAACATGGTGAAGTGGCAGAGGAATGTTACGGAGGGCGGCGCAGCACACGCCGACGAGAAGGGCTACCTGTTCGACGTTTCATTTCTGGACGAGCCTTCAGAGGAGGATCAGCTGATCATCGACAGGATCACAACGCTCTGGACTAATTTCGTGAAATACGGGTAAGTGTTGGATCCGTTATTGTCTCTTATCGCGCTGTGTCGCGGCGCCTTTTTTTTTTTTTTTTTTTTTTTTTTTGTTTTACGTGGGGGAAATGCCTACACATACTCGTCCTCGCGGGGGCAAGGACGAGTTATGTCGGACTTGCACCGACTAAAACCCCCACGATGTTCCTCCTCATCACCATGACGGCAGGGTCACGGGAACGCGAGTACGCACACAACCGCGACCCTGCCGGCGCTGGCCGCTTGCGCGGCCCCACCTCGGGGGGAGGGATGAACCCTCCCAGGGCGCGCCGGAACATGCAGCGCGCCCCCTCCTCGACCTCAGCGTGTGCGGGCGACCGGTTCCCCCGAACCTGTCGCCCAGAGGCCATGGGAGCCACGGGAGAAAACCTCTCCCGGCTCCCCGCAGCGGAAAGATATTAGGCCCGCCGCTACCTGTTAACGGCCGCGGAGGATAGGGAGAACGGCGCATCGCAATACCGAAACTCCTCTTCCCCCGCGGCCCCACCGCCGCCGCATCACCGGTGCGACACCGGTTGGCCGCAGAGGGTACTCCCTCCGCGACCCCACCTCGGCTGCGAGGGGCGGTATGAAACCGCCCCTGCAGCCGGCCGCTGGGGCAGCACACAGCCGCCCCTGCGGCCCCTGGCCGCTCCGGTGAGCTCCAGTTATCCCAACCGGTGCTCGAACCGGAAGCGGCCGCTTCGGCCAGCCCTTCGCCGCGGGCCGGCCGGATGGGTTCCACTTGGCTTCACCGTGTTGGGCGCCACGGTTACTAAGCCCCTCCGCCACGACAAGGCGAGAACCCGTTGGAGGGGTGTGTCGCGGCGCCTACCCTCAGCCCTTAGACTGCTCCACGATTCCCGGAGCCACGTGTGATGAAGTTTACACGGTGATGGGATATTTTGGACTCGCCCACCATTTCTGTTCTAGTTCCATTCCCATTGCGGCATTGTACACCGGCTGTCGGGTTTCCACTGGCAGATTGAGACCAGTGTCACTGGGGACAGTTTGTGTTTGTAGGAACCACTTTAGGGTTCCTCTGGCACCTGCGATAGACATGAACCTCTGGCATGAAATGGCTCTGAACGAAGATCTAGGGCCTTCCTCTAAATACATAATATATGTACTATTCAAAAAGTTTGTATCACATTTGCTTCAAGGCAAGGTGTCATCCCCCTCATATTGAGGGTAGGCCTGTGCCCCCCACAGTGGGGACGTAAATTGGCTGTTATGGTTGGATTATGGGATGTGTTATCGCTGGTAATCTCCTCCGCAGGTCTCTATAAAGTATAAATAAGCAGTTTTGCAGATTCTGCGTAATGCTGGACTAACTTAACTATGTTGGAAATGTTATGGCCAATCTGAACATCACGGGGTCCAGACCCAGAGGGCGGCCAAGGACAAGATGGACAGATGTGGTCAAAAAAGATCTAGAGTTCTGCAAGGTTACCGAAGAGGACGCGTTCGACAGAACGAAGTGGAAGAGAAAGACCAGAAAGGCAGACCCCACTATCAGATGGGAATAATAAATGCCACGGAGAGAGAGAGAGAGAGAGCAGATTCTGCGTAATGCAACATCAGCATCCGATCTCGATAAGCGGTGCCGGTGCCGTAGATATAACTGTTCGAGTGCGCGGCCGCGACGCTATCACTCCGTGCCACAAACTTCACAGCCTCCAGACACAAACATCCTGCGATAGTTTCATTTAATACTTTGTTTTCGCTGGCGGATGGGACATCTTCCTAAAGACATACCCTGCCTCCGGCAAACAGGATTGTGGAGAGATTTTTTCTCATCAATAACTCCTCTCGGTGGTCGTCCTCTACCATCGGAGAGGCTCAGTTCTAGAACAACATGAGACAAATCCCAGTGTCCGCGTGGATACGAGCAATCGTCATCATCCAAGAACCATCGCCTTAACAGCCGCTGACTGACAACGTCAGTGGAACAGCATTCCTCAGAGGACGCCTCACCATGCCTTCCTCCACACCAATTGCAATGTGGTACATACATAATACAACAAGTCGCGCAGGCAGTAGATAACTGCAAGTTGATGATAACGAATCCAAAAAATCACTCGAGATAACTTTGGCACACCCAGACTGTTGTCGCTGATGATAAACTTGGAGTGGATTGTTTTTATTGATAATGTGAAACTGGAAAAAAAATCCCATCGAATTGGAAAAGCGGAACAGCTGTGGACAATATGATTTTTTTTTTTTTTTATTATCGTGTGTAACAAAATGCTAACGGAACGCACACCCCGTACCAATACTGGGCCGGTAGTGGGGTAGTGTCGGACTCCAACCGACTAAAAAGCTTCACACGGTATTCCATCACATCCGCAAGGAACGCGCGAGGGTCGCGGGATAACGCTTTAAACAGTTCCTCCGCAACCCCCGTTCGGTGCCCGGATCGAACGGGCCCGCCTCGGGGAGGGATGTGAAGCATCCCTCCCAATTGACAAAATCCCTATCACTAACACTAAGCGGCGACGCGTCGGAATACGAGACGCGTCGCCAGATACGCCCCAGGAACCCTTTCCAAGGGGGGCGCCGGACCGTCGGCCCTTGTCGGTCGCGGCGCCAGGTTCCTCTGCCTAAGGAGGCAAGCGGCGGTCGTGCGCCCGGCTCCGCCCGTTGGCGACGAGCTGTCTGCGCACTGGTGGACAATATGATAAGCTCGGTCTATTGGAGTCCTGTACTCATCAGTAGACGATAAACTAACATGAATCGGAAGCACCACTACTGCCTCCCTTCTACTGCCACATAATGTAAATCAGCTGCTGTACAGCATCTCTGTGCTCCAACTGCCAAGATAGCTGAAGCTGATAGCTGAGCCTGGCAGTGGACATCGAGCGCCTGTTTGGAAGATGGATTTTAAAAATTTTAATATTTCAGAGACCCGACTCCGGTGACGACGGAACTACTCCCAGTGAAGTGGAGCCCGGTGATGAAGAATGCCATGAACTACTTGGAGATAAACAGCGAGCTGGACATCAAACGGCGACCGTTCCACAGTCGCATGGCCTTCTGGGACCTGTTCTACAAGAGCAACGAGCACCTGCTGAAGTATTACGACGGAAACCAAGTTTAGAGATGAAGGATCCTTCAGGCGTGCTTGCGAATAAATCATTAATATTGACACAACGTTCTCTATTCATTACTTCCGTATTGGAAGTGCGCACTTCCTGCTCGTGTATTGCGGGCAGGAAGTAATATTTACTGAGAGATTCGCGATTTTCAGAATTAACTCGTAAACTTGAAAATATTCATATTTTCCAGAATCACAATAATATTCTGGAAAAAAAATTTCAACCTTCATTTTGATGAGATGAGATTTCTGCAGCTGCAGCACACGCACCATGATGATTATTGCACCGCCGCCAAACGGCAGTGTGCGAACGTTAACGCGATCCAGTTCGAAGGGCGCTGTAGATAACATCCAAAGTAACAAGTTTATTTGCGTTTACCGCTAACTAGCGTCACGTTATTATGAGTGTCGTCAATTAAGAAACGATTCCAACGCGACGTTCACCTGACGGTGAGTGATACGCCTCATCCATAACATCTTGGCGCTGCGCTAGTTAGGATGACACACGCAGCACTCACGTGGTGCTATTCGCCTGACATCTGAGATGTCGTCTCATTACCCCAGTATTTTCACTAGCCACAGCGCCCTTCGAACCGGAACACGGTAATGTTTGCACAGAACTGTTTTCCGGCTGGTATAGGTGCCAGTCGATGGTTACACGGTCTCCGGCTTCAGATACCCACCAGCAGTAAACCACGTCCGCCACCTCACTATATACACATATATATATATATATACATATATATATATACATATATATATATACATATATATATATACATATATATATACATATATATATATACATATATATATATACATATATATATATACATATATATATACATATATATATATACATATATATATATTATATCGTTTCCGTTTATCTCGATGGACTTCATACTCTTGGATATCATATCAAGATAAGATACAAGTGAAAAACAACGCAGTGGCGCTGGTGGTGACCATTCGGTAGTCAGCATTACGGATACGTTTGATTTGATTCAAATCTAGACATAATTATATCTAGATTTCAATAAATCATATAGATTATTAAACGTAATTGGATTAAAAGGATGTTTTATTTCATTTATTCATTTTTATATATGAGAAAAGAGTACGAAAATTTCTATGCCCTGGCAGTTGAATGGCTGCTGGCTGACCGTGTTACCAAAGGGTGGAGGAATTTAAAGGTTACAAAATTCGAAGGACCACAGCGAGAATTGCGCAGGACTGAAGATCTAAAACAGATGAATAGAGAGGAACGAATCGCTAGTAGCAGCAACAGAGAACGGTGGATGGAGCTGGGAGGAGGAGGGTGGATCCAAAAAAAAAATTCCTAACAAATTTTTTATTGACTTTTTTTTTTATTGTTAGTAAAGATGGAACGACACGTTGATTAGTTTTGAATTAATTCGTACACGTTATCCTGTTCAGAGGCGTTCTCTCGTTTCCAAATGAGCCCATTTGTCCAAAGAAGGGAACCAAAAGGTAGAAGACATGCGGCTGCTGCGGAATCTACAGATACTCTAGAAAATATCTACCGCCCGGCTAGTACCAATGAGATACAATTTAATATCAATGCTGTAATGAGGAGTGAGGGCATAAAGCCCTCCAACGCTGAACATGACGGTTTAAGATAAATAAAACTTGAGGTGTTATCATCATGTCAGCTTATTGTTCATGATAACAGCCAAGGAGTGGAACAACCCGCGGGTGTGATTACAATGAATGTATATAGGTCAGTGCGCCTTACCGCCGCAGACCCCACCACCATTTAACATCAGGTGGGATCGTAGACAGGCGCTGATCATCGTCGATTTAAAAAAAAATCAGCTATTGCATCCGTATGTTGATCCTGTTCCTCGTCGGTACCTTCGTGTACTATTTCCACATAATGTCCGTTTTTGTGTCCTTTGCCGAAACAGTAGCTTCCGTCCACGGAGGATACCACGTCCACGTCGTTTCGGCTACTTCACGTGAAGCGGTTGCTGAACGAGATAAACTGGAGTATTTGTATAAAAGTGCAAGATAAATGTAGTTATCTTTCACATGACGACTGACGCCCGGCCCGCCAAGCGATCCAGTATGTCGACCGGCGCGATGAGGATCGGCGCACTGGTCTTACACTGCATCTGTGCTGTGTGGGCAGCGCAGAGGACCGACCCGCTGGTCTCCACCGAGAGAGGTCTCATCAGGGGCCTGCAGGCGTCCGACGGCGACTACTCCATGTTCCTCGGCATACCCTACGCTAAGATCAACGCAACCAATCCATTCGGGGTAAGTCAGTGAAACTCTTCTTCTTACTCTCTTTAATAAGACAAAAACTAAAAAATATTTAAACTTCTTCAATTAATTGATTTTTACTTGAAACAATTCTATTCTATTTGTCAATAGTGTATTAGTGAGAACCTTACTCCCACAACGTCTCTGACACCGAACACCGTTATTAATCTGGGCCGAACAGTGGCCTGCAAATATTGCTTTGGTACAAATGGAACGGGGTTGGATACCATCAGTTAAAAACCATAGCTGAGGAGTCGGATCGGTCATCTCAATCTGATCGCCGGACATCAGTTTGAAGAGAGCGCCTAATGATGATGATGATTGCTTGGAATTAATAGGACAAGTTCCGGATAACGCCGAGATGTCGTCTTAAAAAGATGGAAATAGATGTTTTAAGCGGTCTCATACACAGTACATACAAAATATTTCAAACATTCTAAGAATAATTGTGGACATGAAATACATTTAATATTGCATATTAATGAATAAATTGAAACGTATTTAGAGATACTAATTAGCAACACAGCTTCCTTAGGACATCTTAAAATGTATGTATAAATGTGGCCCTAGCGCAGCGCCTTGCGGCACTCCGCACGCACGCCACGCCCGCACTGCTGCACGGTGGCATCCCAAGTAATATTTACCGCTAAAGAGCACATCGGGGGAATACTTGGAAACGGAAACACGTGCACGTCTTCACGGCGATGATCATTTTACCTTCAGTCATGATTTCGTCCGCAGTCAGTTGCATACATGATTTAATTGAAGTCACTGAGTGACGTTGCGAATGCATGCTTTGCCAATAAACGCGTAGTGTACCGCGCGCACACGCACCGCGCAGCTCGCGTCGCGATGCGCATGCGATAACTTTCTTTATCACCATCAAAAAAAAAAAAAATATATATTTTTATTATTTTGAATTCCAAACGTTATCGAACCATTAGTTTAGTAAACATGTGATATTTAATATTCCAGCCGTCGCTACCCTATCCGGACTTCGAGGAGACCTTCGAGGCATACGACGACAGCGCCGTGTGTCCACAGGTCGAGGAGTTTGATAATCAGATTATCGGTACCCTCGACTGCCTGCACCTAAACGTCCACGTCCCTAACAAGGCCACCACGAGGAACCCACTGCCCGTCCTGGTCTGGATCTATGGCGGTGGCTTTCAGTTCGGCTTCGCCGGACGCTTCGTTTACGGGCCTAAATATCTGGTTAGGCACGATGTAATCCTCGTTACCCTCAACTACCGTGTGGGTCCGTACGGGTTCATGTGCCTGGATACACCGGAAGTGCCTGGCAATCAAGGACTGAAAGACCAACTTGGCGCGTTACGGTGGATCAAACAAAATATTGGAGCGTTTGGCGGCGACGCAAGTAAAATTACGATATTCGGAGAGAGCGCTGGTGCTGCTTCCGTGGACTTTCACCTCATGTCGGAGCAGGAGAAGCTGTTCCATAAAGTGATAATGCAGAGCGGGGCCGCTCTGGGACCCTGGACCGTCGAAGAATCTAACAAAAACGCTCCAATAACATTGGCTAAGAATTTAGGTTACGAAACAGAAGACTCGGAAGACGCATTGAAATTCTTAACAACCGTCGAACCGGAACTCGTTACAGCATCAGCGACAAAGTCACCAGGGTTTATGCCATGTGTAGAAAAAGATTTTGAAGGTGTGGAGAAGTTCTTGGGCAAACATCCCATCAACAGCGCAATACCGAAAGCGAAAAGCATCCCGGTACTCACTGGGTACAATGACGACGAAATGTTTCTGTTCGGCACCGGACCAGACCACGTTCACACCTTCGATGTGTTCACGAGGAACTTGGCGACGGTCTTTGACCTGAGCGATGATCAGGACCTGGAGACACTGGTTCGCCAGTTCTACGTCGGTGACGAGGAAGAAGGCGCCGCTCTAAAATGGAACCTAATAGATTTCGTCTCGGACTTTACCTTCAACAACCCGAGCCACAGAAGCGTCCAGAAGTATCTCCGAAGCGGCGGCAAGGTCTACCACTACATCTTCTCGTACACCGGCGACAGGAACTTCGTGAAATCCCGGCTGAACGTGACGGGGGGCGGGGCGGTTCACGCCGACGAGATCGGCTACCTGTTTGACGTCGGATTCTTTACAGAAGAGCCGTCAGAGGAAGATCAGCTCACCATCGACAGAATGACCACACTGTGGACTAATTTCGTGAAATATGGGTGAGCGCGGGAGACTTTGCCCACTTTTATGTTTATTACGTAGTATCACAACTCCTGCCCAAGAAACTGAGGAAATAAGACGTGCTGCTCTCCAAGCAGTGCTACAGGGTCTGGACATTACAGCTTGGTGATCACCTTTATGGCCTGGTCACAGGTATGATAGCCATACCCGCCGCCTCTGGTACGTGATCTGACAAAAGCATCACATTAGTAAAGGGTACGGAAGAATTAGTAAGATATCCTGAAGTTTTCACACCAGGGGCGGCGTGGTGCTGGGGATATCCCCAATGGTCTCCACCACTGGCATCGTTGAACTTCCCTCCACTTCACGTGTCTGTTTTAATTCTTGATCTTGATCACGATATAATTATAGATCATTCAAGTTGTTGTTTTGGGAAAGTTATAATTGGCCGTATCTTGGAGACGCTGTTCTGCTGGTGTGCCTCACGGCCGGGGCCTGTCTGTAGCACAATGGCTCCTGAACGCCTTGAACCAGGATTTCGATCTGCCATTTTATATCCTATAGGAACTATTTAGGTAAGACATGTTTTGAAATTCCAATTCCATCATTGCTCCCAGGGACCCCACCCCGGTGACCACGGAACTGCTCCAAGTGAAGTGGAGCCCGGCGACGGAGAACGTCCTGCACTACTTGGACATCAACAGCGAGTTGGCCGCCAAGCGGCGACCGTTCCACGACCGTATGGCCTTTTGGGACCTGTTCTACAAAACGAACCAGCACCTACTCAAGCATTACGACGGCAGTCAAGTCTAGAATATTGCAAATAGTCTAGACTTGGAGCTTGGTGTCTCCGTTCTGTACTGACGGCCCCGCACTCGTAATAAAGCGCATGCAGCTAACATTCGACATCTTTACTATCACGTAGGGGAGACAGTTCATCATCATTCCAACCGATGGATGTCCAGCGCTGGACATGGGTATCTTGTCTCCCAGCGACTCCATTAACGTGCTCTGTCCAACTCATCGGGGGTGTAGCACGCTGCGCTTTCCGGTGCAGCGTCGCCACTCCAGCACCGACTCCCTCAACATCCATCGGCTGTTCGAACTGGACCCCGGTCACCGCCACCTCAGCCTCAACTCTTCACGAGAAAGATATTTCAAATTTAGTCGACTTTACTTTCCCATTTTAGTAAGTTCGTCCGGCACTGAAATGCAATTACAATGTGAACGCTTCGAGCGGCCTACACAATGTAGACCGCTGAACTGCTGATGATGGTGAAACCTGAAACCGTTGGATGGGAAGACCGGGGCACCAGTTTGGGTAACCTTCGGAAAGGCTCATGCCCAGCAGTGGATATCTTCCATCTGATACGATGACGACGGTTATGTAGTTAGCAAATACCTTGTTCACCTTTCTAATCCGACGCACCTGATAACTCCTGGATCATCAGGTGACTCGACTTAGTAAACAGTGTCATTGATGCAGGCTTGGAGCTCCGGCGCTGAGGTTAGGTTAGGTTAGGTTAGGTCTTCGACTGAGATCAGACCTCAAGATAATCATGTGGAAGGCATCTAGCACAACCGGAAGCGTTGAACCGGTTCGCCGGTGAGTCCACACCACACGCGCGCACCACTCGCACAAAGTCAGATCGGGCAGTAGAGGAAATGTTTCTAAGCTTTTTTTTTTTTTTTCAAAGGACACGGTTGGGCCGTCACCCAATAATGAGTGATACGCCTGGGTATAACAACGTATCGCCAGTTACGACGTTATTCATAGCACCACATTAGACCCGTCGCCCTGCGACGAGGTGTTGAGTCTCGTTACGCTAAAAATTACATCAGCGTCCTTCAAACCGGAATAGAGTAATTTCCGTCGCAGAGCTATAATGTATCTATTATTATTTGTTTATTGAGTTACCCTCACTAGTGCGGTGGGCGGACGTACATCACTCGTCGGGAGCGGCACATGTTCAGTAAGTACGGAGCGGCGCCGCGGGTCGCGGTGCGGTTGCGCAAGCGCACCGAAATGCCTCACCGGCGCGACCGCCCGCTCCTTTCGGCGGCGTGTCGCAACGCGCGCCCGCGGGCCGCCAAGTCCGGATGGACGGGCTTTAACCTTACCACACCTGAACCTGACCTGACGGAGCGACTAAACAGGCGGGACGTTCATGTAATATGGCGCTACTTAGGATTATATACACAACGTCTTGAGATATGAATCGTTGTGCCACATAGGTATCACCGCAGCTGCGATTTAAACCACCAAATTGTATTGTGCAAACATTACTATTATCCGGCTTGAAGTACCATGAGGCTATACTCCAGTAAATGTATTGATATAAGCCGAAAACTGTTCTGCTAGTTAGAATGTTTACACTGCATCACTGTGGTAATACTGTTTAGACAATAATAAATTACCTAAATTATTGGAGTGGTGATTGTCGGACGAGGCCTATGTCCAGCAGTGGGCATCTATCGGCTGATGACTACGAATAATTCGCAGCAGTAATACGACGCCACGACTACAGAGGCCGTCACTCAGTAAACGCCGAAAGCTTCCTAATTAAAACCGCCGTCCGCTATCGGAACCGCCGTTGCAGTGGCCACACTCGAATCTGGGTGACGGTCGGGCACACGAGAGCGCGTCTCAGTGCATTTTTTACTCATCCCTTTACCATTACCGGTTGCACACACACACACGCACACGCACACATATATATATATATGTATTCGTCGCCGTAAATAT